>JXTB01000005.1:2605291-2628265 GCA_002914805.1 Parasponia andersonii
GTGCAATACAGAACTGAAGTGTAAAAACTACTGTACTCTGGTTTTTCAATAAAACATGCATTATAGGGTTTTATAGAAAAACGGGTAGCATAACGGCCCTATTTTTGATATACCCAAAATGACCTGCACACAGCAAATTCCCAGAGCAGTACAGTTTATATCGTATAACCAGATTCCATCACATATAATTCAAATCATTAAAAATACGTTTGTTCTCATATGTTGCAGAAAGTAAGTTTTAACTCAAAAACGGTATAAAACGAAGGTAACTAAACTCCTACCTCAACAGAATAGCGACACCACGCTATTAGGTCCTTAAAGTGTCGTTGATGATCGCCCGGAGGGTCGGGATCCAATTCCAAGCCCTCGATCGTCCTCGTGCGAAAAATCAACTTTCTCACCGGAGCTTCAATTCCACAAACGGACCTTTTCACTGAATTCCTAGCACCCAAAATAGCTAGGTTAGACATATAATTTGTCCAATTTGGGTCCGAGTCCATACCGGACCGGTGGCACGTAAAACGAGTCAAAATCTCGACCGTCCGATCTCGATTTTTGTGCCGATCACGAAACTACACAATATATATATCAAACTTCTCCATTTTCCGAGTACATTCCCAAAATGATGTTAAAATTACAATCCAACGGTCGGATCGAGAACAAAACTCAAAAACTCGAAATGACCAAAAATGACAACTTTCAATCCGAGCAAAAATGGAGTTGAGATATATATACCTTGATGATCCTTGCGACGAGACGAATCCAACGAGACCAGTTTGAGGCCGAAACGTGGCCGGAATCATCGCCGGTGGCCGGATTTCCGAAAAAGCTTCAACCGGCTTTTCCTGCACTTTCCGGCAACACAGGCGGCGGCGAGCGGCGAGGACGGGCGGCGGAGCTTCGGCGCAGCACAGGGAGTCGACGCCGGCTAGTGGGCGGCCCGGACGGTGGCAGGTGGCGGTGCTGCGGGAGATCGGCCGAGAGGGAGAGAGACGAGGGAGAGAGAGAGAGAAGGATCGGGGGAGGGAGGAGAGAGAAGAGAGACAGAGGAGAAAAAGATGTGCACGTGGCCCCTCTTTATTGGGCTGTGAAAAATTGCACATAAGTCCCTAAAATTTCAAATCTCTATCAGTCTGGTCCCCCAAAATTTGCAATTTAGTCCATCTGAACAAAATTTTTACAAATTAGTCCCCACAATATTTTATCCGGAAACTTGGTAAAATGTACAAATTACCCTCGAAAATTCCGGGTTTTTACAATCCAAATATTGACCAATAAAATAAAAAAAATAATAGAATGGATTATAACGTTAAATAAATTTTATTTGTATGCTTACTACTATGTGCATATGACCCGTGATATATAACGACCCTTGCCCTATAGCATAGAGCTGCTTCCTCTAGTTTTCAGTATTTTTTACCAAATGATTTGGAGATAAAGTAATTAGTGAAAATGTGAGATTTATGAAAAAATAAAATAAGTTAAAAAAAAAATCACCTAAAATTCCGGTATCGCAAAATAATAACAAAAAAGAGCCCAATCCTCCATTGTCACATTCTTATTGGGCCTTTTTTCTTCTACAACTTGGATGCCATTCTTCTCGATATAAGTCAAAATGTCTTTTTATGTTGCTCTACCAATCTCTAAATATATGCGTCATCGTCTGTATAACTTCATCCATGAAGAGAACATTGTCACAAGGAAACTCAAACTTCAACTGCATTAAAAACAAAATTATATTAGTTACTAAAATAGTATAATGCATGAAAATGTAATTGGCAGAATCGAATCTTTGACATGCTGGGCAAGCATGTTGTTAAATATCTTCCCATTTTTCAACACGGATTTTCCAAATTTGGTGTCAAATGTCACTACCAACTTGGAAACCTTAGTCCTCCTTATCTCTTTCTCCATAGCAATGCCTCTAGATTTCTCTCAAATCCTCTTCCCTTTAGGATCTGGCATGTTTCTTCCTCTGCCAGACCTATTGCTCCTTCCAGATCTATCAGGTTGAGTACTTGCTACACTAGACATACTACAAAAAAAAATACAATAAATTAAAATGATAATATAAAAAAAACAAAAAATGATATACAAAATTTTATTAACAAATAAAATGCTTTACAATTCAATTATTTTCATCGGAAGATATTGCATCTTGTTCAGCAGAACTCTCACTATCTCTACTCTCAACATTTATTTCTTCATCCTTATATTCTTTTAAAATATCGTCCTTAAAGTCATTGTCATCAACCAAATAATCATTCATAGTTATAACTCGAGTTTGACAAAGTAACTCATCAACATTGACGACACTTTCTAGTTTAATATCTTCACGATGATGTCTCACATTATCCAACACTAGAAGATCTACCCACAATTGAAATGAAGATGAATTGGCCTCTTATAAAATTAGAACCTCACTACTTGTTGAAATGTCATCAATATCTTTGTCGACATCTGAGAAATCCTATATATTGGCTCCCCATTTAAGCACTTATTCTATGGTATCACCGGATAAAAAGGATAGTGATCACAGGTAGATTAGTTCAGCTTATAATGCAAGTATGAATGGGTCACTTTTGTACAACTCAGCACCTACATACACACTTGTTAATATTCCATCATGTTAAATTCTTTTCTTTCGTGGATCGGTGTCAAACCACTTGCATCTAAATATCAAAATTGAGTACCCTTTTATATATGATAGTTCCAAAAACTCTTCTAAACAACTATAAAATCGATTTCCATCTACACTAGGAACACAGATACTATAATTCTATATTTTACATTTCACATTACAATTTTCAACAAAAACCTTGACACTACAGATGACACATCCAGAATACGAAAAAGTAGCCAAGTTTGATTTATTTGTGAAAATATATAGTTCATCAGTGTACTCATTTGTTCTTGCTTTTCGTAGTTGATTGATCTAAATCAAATAAAAGATAAGATAAGAGTATTTTGTAGTTGGATTAGATCTGAGGGTAATTGAATCCATAATTAGAAACTTACTCGGGTCCTAAGCCATTGGGAGAACTCAACTTCTTTTTATGATTCTAAGTTTAGACCTCCTCTAGTTTCCAACTCTTTTATGTGTTCACTACATGATTAGAATGAGAAGGATTTGAGCACTATGTAATGATTGCAAAAAATGAAATACTGAATCAATAATACAAAAAGCACTTACTCGGGGTATTTCTATATCTCTGTGCAATTGTTCAAGACATACCATTGTTCCTTAAAGCGCTTATATTGTCTAAACAAAACGATGTTTTTTTATTTTACCAAATGGGTGATCAATATACTTAAACACAAACAAAGCTCGATTTGGTCATGCATCAATCCCACTGTCATTTCTATTAAGACGATTTAATCGAGTCTCAATACCTCTAAAATACATGGAGCAGAATGTTGAAGCCTCATTCCCAATGTACGTTTTTTTTGTAGATCCTTTTGGATGTCTACATATACTACTTGTATATAGCCATAGTCCATTCAATGGGATACATCCATCTAAAATGTACAGGCCCTTTATGTATAGCTTCATGAGGCAGATGAAAGATTAGGTGTACCATAATATCAAAAAATACTGGTGGGAAGATTCTTTCCAACTTATTTAGTATGAGAATTACGTTATTTTTAAGTTTTTCAAGATCGACAAAGTTCAAATTCCTTGCAAAACTTTGTTGAAAAATAGTGCATAATTCATCTATGGTCTCATGGATGTCTTTCTTTAAGAATGGTCTAATTCTGGTGAGCAACAAACATGAGAAAAAAAATATGACAATCATGTGATTTTAACCAGAAAGTTTATCACTCGCTTCACTTACATTCTTTGTAAGGTTATTGGCAAACTTCTCGGGAACTTCACAAATCTAATAAATTCGTAGAGTCTTTTCTACTCTACCACAGTTAAGGTGTAACTAGCATATGGTTTCATCTACCGGTTACTAAACTTACAAAGCTGTAACTCATTATGAATTTGCGTATCTGCAAGATCATGCCCTGCCTAGTTGGTGTCTTTTTATTTTACTGTTGATGCTCAAAAGAGTACCTAAAATAGAATCACACACATTCTTCTCAATATGTATTACAACTATGTTATGTCTTAGTGACAAGTGTTTCCAGTACTCATGCTCAAAAATATAATCTTCTTAGGCCAATTCAGCTCGACTGGTGAATATATTTTATAACTCCAAACTGCATATGCTTACTAGGAAACTTGATTTGTAAGTTTTCTAGTTGCCTCAAAATGCCATCATTTGTATATTTTTGATGGAGCAGCCTGAGCTCTTTATTTCCATCAAACTATCTACTCTTTCTCATAGGATTATTCATTGATAAGAAATTCCTATGCCCTATGTAAGTTACTTTGCTTCACATGCCAACAGACAAAGTTTCTTCATTGTATGTGGGGCACACTTTATATACTTTCGCACTCCATCCTGATATTAACGGATATGCTGAATAGTCATTAATTATCCACATCATAGTAGCACGCATTAGGAACATTGTACCATTCACTGCATCTCTGGTTTCAAAACTACATTCCCAGAATTCTTTCAATTCGTTCACAGGAGGCCTCAGAAATACATCCATGTCTTTTCCTAGTATATTCAGTCTAGGTATAAGAAGTGACAATATCATAGACTCTGAGTTCATGCACTTCTAATGTGACAAATTATACGGAATAAAGATAACTAGCCACATCGAATATGCATTGCTCATATTCTTAAATGGGTTGAATCCATTTAATGCAAAACACAAATATCATTGGTCAAATTCTTTCCAAGATTGTCTGTATGTGGGATGTCTCAAAACACCATCTTCTTTCGACTTTTAGAATAATACTACCTCATGTTTTTCTATAGTATGTCTGGAACTATACAACCTCTTCAATAGGAAAGTAAGAGGAAAATAACATATAACCTTATTGTCTAAATTGGCATTCTCTTTCCAGAATAATGCACAATCATGCTTATACATCTTATACATATGAATAAACTCATAACCTAGACCCATATTATGCAACTTCATCTTTGCCTCGTAATACAATCCAGGCAAAATTATTCTTTCAGGAAGTGCTTCGAGTAAAAACTTAAACAACATATCAAATGAATTATTACTCCACTTATTTGACACTTTTATATGCATCAACTTATCAAGAAAGTTTAAGTGTTAAAAACTTTGTGCACCTAGGATACAACTCCTTTTCTATCTCCGTAAGTCATTAGACCCTTTATCCATCGGTGGATGACTTGGTTCCTCTGTACTGGCTAAATCAGCTAGTATATCAAGCATTTCACCGTCGTGATCATCATTATCATCTCCTCCTTTGATATTTGTAGCTTGAAATGATTCGCCTTGAAAAGACTATACAATATAAGACGATTGGATACCTTTCTCACCAAGTTTTGCTTAATTATTTTAGGGTCTTGGAATTTCTGATTCAAACAATGCATGCACAAACATCTTACTTCACCTTTAGAGTTCATAATTGCAACTAGCCTCTTAAAAAATGTCTTAGCACCTCGTTTATACTGGGGTGACAGTCGATTCCTCAAGAGCATCCTACTCTTGTCCATATCCATCTTATAGTATACAAGTACGATGAAAACATTTAAGCGTAATGGTATGAATGATTCATACAAGTACTTTTATGTTCATATGTCCTAAATCTACCTTATCACTCCATCTCTAAAGAGCAAGGCCCTATTCTATTCATGATTATTATGTTATGTGGTATATCATTTACCAAAACATTGTTCCATTAAAGTTGAAATTTCAGCATCATGTCCCTATAGTTCCCTTTAATGTGCTACATATATATAGAACACGCTAGAGAATAGGGAGATATCACTAGAACTTGACCAAAGAATAATATTTATAAGTAAATGATAACACATAATGTATAGTCCTAAACTATCCAACTGAGACAATTTAGGAACCAATATGGAGATGCATAAACTCTTACCAACTCCTGAATAGGTCTAAAATAATTTCTTTTGTAAAAAAAAAAATGTATTAAATTCACAACGTCTAATAATATACATATTATGACTACAAACAAAAAATACAAACAGCATAAGTCGTTCCTAGGCAAACATTTTCCTACTAGATAACCACTGGTACATTCTACTAGGAAATGCTTATCGAGGAATAATTTATAATTCTGAAATTAATATTACACTTGAACTAGTTCGGAATGTTGTTGCTCAATACAACTATGATTGTTAAGAATATCCCAAACCACTTCTGGTGTATTGACCATTCTATTGCTATGGTATTTTTAGTCTAATTTATGTTATTTTGGAGCATTTCTAGTATTTTACATCCTATAAGGGTAGTTTTGGAAATTTCACACTACTATTTTTGGTATTTTATATCCCCTATGAGCACTTCTGACATTTTATATCTCTTAGGGGTATTTTGTGTATTTCAACCCTTTTTGCAGTATTTTGGGTATTTTTAATCTAATTAGTGGTATTTTCGATATTTTATGCCCTGGCAATTTTACACTATTAAGGTATTTTGGTTATTTTATGTTTACTATAGGCATTTGTGACATTTTTTGTCTTCTAGGGGTATTTTGGGTTTTTCGACACTCCTTGCGGTATTCTGGATATTTTCGACATAATTAGTGGTATTTTTAGTATTTTACATCCTATAGGGGTATTTTGGGTATTTATTTCCCCTCTGGGCATTTTTGACATTTTACGTCCACTATGGGTATTTCAGGTATTCGACCCACCTAGTAGTATTTTGGGTATTTTCATTCTAATTAGGGGTATTTTTGATATTTTATATCCCATATGGTTTTTTTGGCAATTTCACACTATTAGGAGTATTTTGGATATTTTCTATTCCCTATGGGCATTTTCGGCATTTTATGTCTCCTAGGGATATTTTGGGTATCCTAGGCCTCCTAAGGGCTTTTTTTGTGTGTATTTTATATCTCATTTTGGTATTTTTATCATCTTATGTCTTATATGATTATTTCTTATTTAACACTTAATATTTATTTATTACGATTTTAATCTAATATTATCATTTAGTGATGGGTATTAATTTTATTACTATGTGCATAATGAATAATTATTAATCAAATATCATTTTATTATTTTATTAAAAGTCATTATGTACATTATAAAACCTAAAATATTTCAAGTGATAAGATTTTAAGTACCAAAAAAAGAAGAACTTGGACCGTTTTTAAAGGTTCCTAACCACTAAGGATCCTCCAAAAGATGGTATAAATTCTTTTTTTTTTTGGTATTTAACATGTTATTACATATTTTAGTATACTAAAATGATGAACATAATTTTCTAAAAAAATTTAAATAAATAACGCACATATGGCACCAAGTACTAAGAGGTATACACACTCGACACTTTGTACATAGAGGTACATATGTGCACATACAAGACAAAGTACTGAGTGTATGCACGTTCACAACGCAATAGAACCTACAAAAAAAAAGAGCTAAACACAATTATAATAAAAAATTAGGAACATAAACGAATATATAACATATATTAAGATGTCCATTACCAATATAATAGCCAAAAAGAGGCAATACCCAAAAAGAGTCAAGGAGAACCCCTTTAAAGATAACATAAACCTAAAAAATATTGCATTTTGTTTTACAAACTTAGTGAAATATCTTATGGCATTCATATACACATATATCTAGATAATATCAAAAATGCCAAAAGAAGTCCAAAGAAAATCCACAAAATTACTTATAGTCTGATTAAATCCAAAAGTCAAAAGAGATCAAAATGCCAATAAAATTGCTCAAAATCCAGGAGATACACAAAGCAAATAGAGATTAAAATGCCTAGAAATATGATAAAAATATTCAAAATCCAAGAGATATACAATATGATCAAAATATTTAAAATCTAAAATATATACAAAGGTAACAGAGACTAAAATGCCTAGAAATAGGTTCAGAATGCTCAAAATTAGAGAGAGACACAAGAGCAAAAGAGATTAAAATGCCAATAAAAATGCTTAGAGTTCAAGAGATACATTAAGCCAACAAAGACTAAAATATCCCAAAATATGATATAAATAGTCAAACTCCGAGAGATATATAAAGCCAATAGAGACAAAAATGCCTTGAAATAGGTTCAAAATGCTCAAAATCTAGGAGATACATAAAGCCAACAATGAATAAAATGCACAGAAATATGCTCAAAATGCTCTAAATCAGGTAGACAAACAAAACTAACATATGCTCAAATGCCACAGAAACATAAAACGAGAAAAACCCAAGAAATATAAAGCCACAAAAACTCAAAATTGAGAAAAACCCAAAAATATAAAGCCAAAAACGAGAAAAACCTAGAAACCCAGAAACATAAAACTATAGAAACCTGAGAAGCACACACGTAAAGTCACATAAACCAAAGTCTAGAATGAGAGAGGTACACATACCTTAAACAAAACCAAATCCTTGCCCAAAGAAAAAAAAAACAAAAAACAAAACCTGCACATACAATAAAAATAGCATTAGGAAAATTGCAAGAAAAAAAAATGGTCTAAGAGAGAGAGCATGCTTCTTACCATAAGAGAGAAAAAGAGAGCCTAGACAGCATAGATAGAGAGAGAGAAAAAAAAAGAGCAGAGTAGCACAAATAGAAAGAGCCGAATGCCAAAACAAATGAGAGAAAGAGAGATGAAATTACTCAAAGTGAGACAATTGGATTGAGAGGAGAGTCAGAGAGACAACCAAAGAGAGAAGAAGAGGAGAATTAGAGAGAGAAAGAGAGACAATCATTTGAGATGGGAAAATAGGTTCGTTTCAACCCTTTTAACCCTATAACCCTTTGCCAACACATTCAATACGTGGGCAAAATATTGGAAGATTCCAGATTTTCATCCAAAATAGTGTCATTTCCAAATTTTGAGATAGACTGTAATCTTACCTGCCATTTTTCCCAAAACCTTTCGCCACATGCTACATATTCTCCATCGGGAAAGATACTCATTATCAATGTGTCAACCATTGGGATATCATCTCAAAAATTGATTTTACTACCAACATTTTGCAACTCTCTACATTGGCGCATTGATATTTGACACGCCCCTTAGGCTTAACTATATGACTATGTAGGTCAAACTAGGAAGCATTACTCTTTTATAACCCATATTTTTAGTTTTTGCAAAAAGGTGGGCCAAATTTAAACTTTTCGAGCTCTAAAACAAAAGAAACTACGTGGCATTACTTTTTGAAGGTGTCTTTACAAAATATACAACTAAAAACTCCATATCTGTTTATCTTGCCATCAGTAGTAATATTTACAATACACTAGAATAACAAAATACAAATAAAACACCACCCACAAGTCAAGCTCGTCTACATCGGTATGATCATGGCGACAAGAAAGCGTGCTAGCCAACTAGCAACTCTATACATCAAAAATATCCTCACCTGCATCACAGGAACTAAATGAGCTAATGCTCAGTAAGTAAAGATCATGCATGCTTGTGAATATATTTCATGCATAAACTTTATTGAAATTCCCATTGTACTTTTTCTTTCATAACTTTTCATTTTGATGCACTTTTCTTAGAAAATATTTCTTTATAGGGCCCTTGAGTACATTACAAAGTCGCGGCAGTCGGTAGGCCGTGCCCACCTTTGCGGGAAGGAAACACATGACCAATGTGAACCATACCTACCCAATGCAGACCGACTAAGTAATGCACTTGATAATTCTCATAGTACAATGCTCAGTCCCGGCAGCCGGTAAGCCGTGCCCACCTATGCGGGATGGATGCCTGTGCAAACCATACTTACCCAACGCAGACAGACTAAACACTGTACTTAAAACATATCTCGTAAAATTAGTACAATGGTACTACTTTAAATCTAATGTGTGGAAAACTTCATTTCTTTGAAAATCATGCTTAATGATCGTGCCATGCTTATGTTTCCATACGCCTTGTAACAATAATATAAATATATAATTGAAATAATACACATAAGCATGTAGGAAAACATCTTGTATCTACTATTGTTCTTATGATGCAGTTTAAAATAAATCTTCACTTACCTTGTGTCCGGTAGAAAAGATAGTGGAAAGGGACAGTATCCTCTATGGTAAGGTGTGTGGAAGACCTGATGTCGATTTTATTACTAAACTTATTACTACAATGTAAAATGCTTAAAGAAAATAAGTACAAGACCGAATCACAGCTTTTACAAAAGAAGGAACCCTAATCACAAAATGAACCAAAATGTCATCTACTTTCATAAAAACTAGTCCATTAGCTTCTAAATGGTACCATTTGGTTCTAGAAATATTTGGACAGCACCTTCCCTATTTTTATGACATCCCCATATGATTAAAATCATGGTTTAAGACCTGTAATGACAATCAACAAGCCAATTCCCACATATATAACTCAAAGGGGATCATTTAGAGCAACCTAGGTATACTTGAATTCCTTTCATTTTAAACAAAGTTTAAAACCACTTCTACACTTTTCTATTATCACAAAAAGCAATGAAACAAATATATTTACATCATGGGATCAACAAAATATACTTTTCAATTCTATAAAATCAGATTACAAGTATGGGGAGCTTATTCTAACAATGGGATACTTGAAAACACTTGAATCCACAAGTAGCAAAATTTGGGGCTTTAAGAATAACTTTAATCTTCCACTTAAATTCTGTTTTTCCAGCCATATATAAGGTTTTTTTAGACCTTAATTTATCAAATAAAATTTTTAATTAAAGAGCTAAAGCCATGGAAATAAATTACCAATTCTAAATTCCACAAAAAAACTCACCTTGACTAGTTTGAACTTTTGTTGAAGCTCTTGCCTTCTACTTCTACAAAACTGATTTCTAAGGCTTTGAAATTGATCTTAGGACTCAAAAGGACCTAGAGGAAAATTACTTAAGTAGTATCAAGTGGAGAATTGAAATAACCACACAAAACCTAAGAAGAAGAACTAGTAGAATTACCTTGACTAGTTTAGACCTATCTTGCTTTCTTTAGCTCCAAATTGAGTTCTACCACTTGGAAACTCTTGGAAGTAGTTAAGGGAGCTGAGAGTAGTTTGAAAATGAGTGGGAGAGTTTCTGGTCATGGCTGGAGAGAAAGGAGAAGAAAATGACCAGATTTGGACCAAAAGTGATACTTAATGACTAAGAAATGGCATAACTTAATTTCTAAGGGGTATTTTGGGAATTTCACACCTTTTCCTTCCATGTGTCAAGCTCTAAAACATCCTTAGCATACTAAACACGTTGCTAGTCAATCCTATACACTTAAGTGTAGACCAAAATTGTGAAACCTAGCTTAGAAAGTGAAATCTAGTCATACTTTGACTTATGATCCTATATGGCCAATCTTATTCTAATTTGATGGCACCTAGCCCCATAACCAATCATTAAACATAAAAAGAAAGTCCATTAGACCCTAATTGATAATGCAAATATAGTATAATTGCCCAATTCATAGAATTCACAAAGATGACATTACGCGATTAAGCTGAATCTAAGCTAGCTTAGTGTAATTAAACACAGTTCAGTATAGTGACTGTCATCTCGTGCTTACCTGGAATGAACATTTTTTTAAAAATGCTAAAAATGAGTCCTAAACATTAAATTAAAGCTATCATGTGTTAAATGTACAATGAATTTGGTTCCAAAAAGCGTGAAAATGCACTTTACCGAAAAACTACAATTTTACCTAGTTATCATTAAACTTGATTTTAATGCATGAGCACATTGTATTGTATTCATGAATATATATTCTTTATTCTTTTCACACACCTAGCTCTCTCTCTTTGAGGGTACTGAGCCTTTACACTGCATGGGAACACTTCGACAAATATTAGTACAATAACACATATTGAAAGCATTTAATAATAAAGAATGAGAAATTCACTGTAAAGTTGATTCTAGTAACTTGATATGTCTATTATGCAATATGAGAGAAATTCACTGTAAAGTTGATTCTAGTCACTTGATATGTCTATTATGCAATATGAACATGTTTATTATTGGCCTATTATGCATGTGAGAATCTTGGGCATTACAATATTAGTATCTTTTCCCAATATATCTAGTTTAATGTGTCGAAAAAGCCCCTTATTCTTGTAGTGACTATTGAGGAACTGAACATTCTTGTAGTGTCTATTGAGGAACTGAACCAAGTTGATTCTTCTGTAGTTCTTGGGAGACTTCTATAAGTGAGTTAGGCATTCTCTCCTATTATGGTCATACTAGCCACACAAAATTAAATCGATAATGATTGTATCTTTCCTTTCTAGATGAGCTACTATTGGTAGAACTCCCATTACTTTAAGGAACTTGGGTTACTTAATCACTACACTTGGTTCTTTCTTTTTGCTTATCTATCATTCTCCTTATTTTTCATTATATTATTTCAGCCTATAAAGCTTCATCTTGTTAAGTTGCAAACAAGATATCAAGAATAAAGTAGAACTGTTATGTGCTAATTAGCGATTTCAAAATGGGTCGGTACTAATAGACCGGCATAGACATGGCATGATTATAAGCTGACATGACAAGATTAGTATCCGTCTCCAGTATGACAAAATACGATTAATAATAACCGTTTCCAATATATCTAGTTTAATGTATCGAAAAAGCCCCTTATTCTTGTAGTGACTATTGAGGAACTGAACCAAGTTGATTCTTCTATAGTTCTTGGGAGACTTCAATAAATGAGTGAGGCATTCTCTCTTATTATGGTCATACTAGCCACACAAAATTAAATACATAATGATTGTATCTTTCCTTTCTAGATGAGCTACTATTGGTAGAACTCCCATTACTCTAAGGAACTTGGGTTACTTAATCACTACACTTGGTTCTTTCTCTTCGCTTATCTGTCATTCTCCTTGTTTCTCGTTATATTATTTCAGCTTATAAAGTTTCAACTTGTTAACTTACAAACAAGATATCAAGAATAAAGTAGAACTTACTTAATCACTACACTTGGTTCTTTCTCTTCGCTTATCTGTCATTCTCCTTGTTTCTCGTTATATTATTTCAGCTTATAAAGCTTCAACTTGTTAACTTACAAACAAGATATCAAGAATAAAGTAGAACTGTTACGTGCTAATTAGCGATTTCAAAATGGGTCGGTACTAGTAGGCTGACATAGGCATGGCACGATTATAAGCCGACACGACAAGATTAGTAACCGTCTCTAGCATGACACAATACGATTAATAATAACCGTTTCCAAACTGGTATTGGATGATTAATGTGTCCAGGCTAAGGTATAGGCACACACAGGCACGACACGTGGTACGATAAGCACGAATAACAGACACTACATGCACAATTAAGAAAAATAATTAGTTTACATAAAATTGATTTTAATTTTTTGGGCATAATTTTAATACAATAAATGTAAAAGAAAGTTGGGAAGACTTCAAATTAAAATATTTTCTAGGTAAAAATAATTTATTATAAACATTACATCAATTTCTAATTTTTTAAAACAAAAATATTCCAAAATTTAATAAGTTTGTGCCAAAAAGTTGAAAGATAGTAAGACAAAACTCATCTCCAATATAAAATCTCTAAAAGGTTAATTTATATCTTCAACTTAGATAGATGGAATTTAATTTTCCGAAACCCTTATCATGGTGATCTTTTTAGTCTATTAAAGCTTTAGTTGTAATTAATATCATCCTTGATCGGTTAAGTTTCCTTAGTTATATTACTCTTCATCAATTACTTTGAATTATTATTGATTAATTACTTTATTCGTAATCATGTGTCTTAATATAATAAGTGGGCTAAACGCGCCAATAACTACACAAATTTTAAAACTAAAATCATACTTTAGACTAGACATATTATTAGGTATTTTTCACTCTTCTTAGGCCCATAACAAAACTTGGGCTAAATGCAATTAAGGGCATACATATTTTATTTTTTATTATTGATTCCATGTCCTAAACTTAAGTCATTCTTTTCTTATCCTAATTAGAGATCAAAAATAAAGTTTTTTTAATTATTGTATCAAATCT
Source organism: Parasponia andersonii (assembly GCA_002914805.1). Taxonomy (NCBI): domain Eukaryota; kingdom Viridiplantae; phylum Streptophyta; class Magnoliopsida; order Rosales; family Cannabaceae; genus Trema; species Trema andersonii. The sequence goes on from JXTB01000005.1 coordinate 2,619,336, forward strand.
CTAACCCGAAATTTCAGGTTTTATAATTTATATTTTTGCCTATAATCTTAAAATTTCTTACATTTATGCCCTGCAAAGGTAAACCTTAAGTTATAGCTTATCTTTTTATTAAAGATTCTTCTTTTAGTTATTGTTATACTTTAATATAGTTTTTAAAATTGCCCAAAATAAATTTCTCACAAATTTGACACTTATTCTGTCAAAATAACACTTTTGACACAAAATACTCCAAATTTTGATATTTCAGTCCCTTCAACTTTGAGCAAATATTTTTAATTTTTGAAAAGCACTTTTAATGGGTAGAAATTTGTTCTTAAGGATCTAAGTCTAAATCATTAAGCTTTGTTTATTTTCATACATATTATATTTTTGCTCTTTCACTTAAAAATCTTCTAGTTTTGAGTTTAGCCATTTTGATATTATTATTATAATTGTCTTTTTAGCCTTTATTATTATAAAGTATTCATATTTAAAGGCTTAAGAAATCAATAAAATAAGCTTTAACATAAAAATAAATTATATAACCTCTAAAGTACAAATATGTTATTACCTATTTATTTTTTTTGTAATATCTATTTAAACACATAATAAGCAAGGTGAGGGAATATTTATCTTCCAAGCTTGTATCTTTTTTCTTCTAGTATTTAAGAATTTTTCTTAGTATCAATATTTTATAGAAGTCAAAAATACTAAAATTAGACTTTTCATAATTTTAGAGCTAAAAATCTTAATAACCTTAAATGTGTTCGTGCAACCTACCTTTCAAAGATCTTTCTTTCTTCTTCCTTACGTCTATATCACAAAACTAGATACTTTCTTTTCTTAATTATAATTCTTAATTTCTAGAGTCTTTGTGGAAAAAGCAAAGATAATGGGCAATATATTATAGCTCTTGTGGGTTTGGAAGAAAGTGAGGTAGAAAGAGTTATTTTTTTCCTTTTAGTTTTTTTTTAGAGAAAGGATAATAGGAAAGATGAAGATTATTTTAGCTAAGTAATTGAAACGTTGAGTGTAAATTTCTAATTGCCAAATGAAGGATCTATTTAAAGTGCAAAGATGGAAGGCATCTTACTACATTGTGTTATTTTTATTTATTTATTTTTTTTCTACTATCTCATCTTTTAATTATTCACTCATCTATTATCTTTGTCTTTGTCTCTAATTGCTCATCTTTTAAAATTATTTGGAATCCAATACCACTAACTCCTAAAGAAAATCTCCACTATATTTTTTTTTCCTTACCTTTTTAATTATTATGGAGACAAAAGCTTCCAATTAGTTTTGTCTATGTCTTCCTCTTTGAATTATGGCCACTAACTTCCAAAGAAAATCTCCATTATCATTTTTCTATTCTTAACTTTTGAATTATTTTAGAGACAAAAGCTATCAATTAGTTTTGTCTATATTTTAGGTTTTTAGAATTGTCCACTAACTTTGTTTCTTTTTTCCTTACCTTTTCTATTCTACTAATTTAAAGTTATCACATCTCTAAGATAAAACCTCACTAGTCTTTATCTTTTTCTATAACTTATTTTCTACCCTTGGATTAATTTATCGACTTAAATCTTTGTATACTTAAATCCTAGCTATTTAAATTGTGCCATGGTTCTATTTTGGTATAACTATTTACTTCGGGTTATAAGATGTAACAATTTCTAATGTGACATAAACATGTCATATTCTTATTTAGGTAATCTAAGTCATATTGATGTACATAATGTTTTCTTTATAGAATTAATTTATTATTAAGGAATACCAATATAGAATTTCTAAGTTAAAATAAAAAATAATTATGATTTTTTCTCATAATATAATTTAACGTTATAATCATACTACACAAACAATTTCAAGCATTGTAAAATAAGCTTATTAAAATTTTGACATTAATAAGCTTATGGACAGATAGACTTCAATAGGCTTATGTTTCAAAATATGTGACTGGTTTGAGATGTATTTCTTTAGCATGGATATGTGGAACACATTATGGACTGATGCTACTTTAGCTAGTAAAGCAAACTTCTAGGCTACTTTACTAATTCGTTCTAAAATTTTGAACAGTCATATGTATCTTAGACTCAATTTTCCTCTCTTTCCGAAGCGCATTACTCTTTTCATCGGTGCTATTTTGAAAAAAACTATGTCTCCCACTTTGGAATTCAAATGGAGTTCTCCGTTTGTCTGCTTAGCTTTTCTATCTACTCAGAGCAGTTTCCATCCTTTTTCTAATGCTGCTTCAGTGGTTTCCTTTATGAAATCAGTGGTTTCTAAATGTTTTGCTCTAGGTTCACACCAATGGATTGGGAATTTGCATCTTCTCCCATAAAGTACTTCATAAGGTGCTACCTTGATAGAGGCCTAGTAGCTATTAATATAGGAGAATACTACCAATGGAAGCTTCTTATTCCATGCTCTTTTAAAGTTTGGATGGTTCGTTATTGGTTGGAATGTGCAACTATAAATTATATTCACACACTCCCATGCAAGTGCACATAGTCACAAGCAATATAGATTTAGGAGTTAGAGTGTCGAACTCATGAGGATTAATTAATAAGTCTAAGCTAAGTATTAAAATTGGTGAAATTCTAACTATATCCAAATAAGCAAAATATAGATTTTGAAGAAATAATAAAAAGACAACTAAACTATCATGCAAAATGAATTAAAGCAAGCAATAAGAAAAATGTCTAGGCTTTCTAATTCCCCAACCATTCTTTAAACACACAATATTCTAATTCCCCTCTTACACTAATTAATCCATTAGAGTTGTCAACTGAGAATTTGAATGTATTCACAAACTACTGTTTAAGGCATAAGTGAAAATATCTAGGCAAGCTAATATGTTACTCCTATCCTATATTGACTAGATTCATTAAATTTTATAATTCTCAAAGAGGTTGTACAAGTCACATAGGTATATTCCTATCCTATGCAAACTTACCCCAAACTAGGTAATCTTATGTTATTTTACTTGAGTCCAAATTTATAGTCCACTTTCTAAGCTTATAGAAGTTTCACTTAACAATCTATTTAGTGATCAATTAAATAGAAGCAATAAGCATAAGGTAAAATAAATAACTTAGCAATGTATTTGATAAATAAAAGAAAAGAGAAATAAACAAATAAAAGATTCAAGATTGGTTTACATAGTAAAACTAGACAAAAAAGAATTTAGTTCATAGTATAGATTGAGAATAATAAAATTTTAATACAACGAATTCAAGAAATACAAAATATCAAATAGAAAAGAGTTTTAGAATTCTCCCTCTTTGAAGAGCTTGAAGATATTTATGGAGGTTGTCAATCTCATCCTCCAAACTTAGTTTTTGCTCTCTTGAATCCTCCCTCAAAGATTTGCTCTCGACAATATCACTCTTTAACTATGAAAAATATAATATAAAACTCACAAAAAAAATGAAGAAAAGATGGTATGAGCAAAGAATGTTATTGATGTTGTGGAAGAAATCAAGAAATAGAGTATTGGAGCTTATCTTCTTCTTCTTCTTCTTCCTCCTTTTTTTCTTCTCCTTCTATGGCTGCCTTCATCTCTTTCTCTCTATTCCAATATGCTTCTTTCAACCCTAAAGAAAGGGTTTTAAAGAGGTGACTCGTGCAAACCTAAGACAGGCCGAATATGGACCTTTGGATCATCAAAAAGTTGATATTGACCGTTAATTTTCGACTCAGGATGTAGGGGGTGGTGCCACAGTGCTCTTTTTAGTGTCAGGGCACCACAACTTTCCAATAGTTGGCACTGCAGTGCCACTTTTCCACTAGTTTGTCACCTCGGCTTCCCAGGTGCACCATTTCCTCGTTTGAGCTTCGATTTTCCTCATTTTCATTGTATTACGATCGTATAGAATTGAACGTCAATTCTAATATTTTAAAACACTCATTTATGAGACACAAATTCACCTTAATTTACATCAAACACCTTTGTTTTGATCTCTTATGTACACAAACAAACAAAATATCAAAACAATAAGAAAAACACTTGAAACAACTTAATATAAACAAGAAAATAACAAAAATTAATGCAAATTAGTACTAGCTAACTCCAATTTTATGGAGTTAATAGGCCCTTAAACTTAAGAATTTGCTAGTCCTTGAGCAAGAGAAAAATAAAAACACCTAAAAACACATAAGATATATTGTGCCGATACTGATGATTTCCAATTGGTTCCTTAATATTCATATAATAACATAACTTAAAGAAAAGTACAAATATGAGCTAGATATTAAGAATAACTCAAGAACATGTCGCATCTCAGATCAAATTTCTCATATTTGTGTGTGTGTAAATGCCTTTCTCTTATCATTATGTGAAATCTGGATAAGTTTATGCAAACATATATTAAGTACAAAATCTCAAAGGTAACAATCAAGTTCCATACGTTTGCTTTTCAAATCCATCTCCACTAATATAGATAAACACAACATCAAGGATCAAAAAGTCTTTATTAAGGTTGTAATGTAGGATTAGGTGAAGGTATGATGATTTAGGTAAGATAAGCTCAAATCACTCTTAAGCATATTAACTCTAAGACTCATGTAGATCTATTTTTTCACACACTAAGTAACACACCAATAAAATCAAATTTTTTTCTTCCATCAACACATAGCCAAACACTTATTTTTTTTTTCTTTTTTTTGTTGTTGAGTTGCACACCACCAAATTATTTCTTTCATTCAAGAACAAGCCTGTAACTCTCTCTTTTTTTGTTTTTGTCTTCTTTTTTTTTTTTTACAATTTCACTCCACCTATCTTCCCATAATATAGCATAGCTCAACATAATTCAATAAGAACAATTAATATACTGAAGGAGTAAAGGTTGAATGATATAATTTTAGGTTATACTAATATATGTGTGGTTGAAAAAGAAAAGGCTTTACGAGACTCAAAATGGGTGTACTAGGGATAAAATAGATCATAATTAGCTTGAAATGTTCAAACAATCGAAAGATTGCCTAAATACTTTCCTTGGTGAAATTCTATCTAGGCTTTTGCCTTAATAAATTATCAAGTAAATTCTAGCACTTGTGAGATTATCAAAATGTCATAATGTTCACATAAACATTCTCTAGATTCATACACAAATCAACGATCAAGGCATTATAATCAATATAGACTTTCATAATCAAAATGGAACTAACACAAGAATTATCCATAAGACCAAGCCAATATCCACATTTTTCAAAACATTATGTATCAATTCACTTAAGGTTCTTATCATTGGAACTAGGTAATTATCAAAGAAAGTACAAAATACCTCTACTTATTCGAATACATAATCACACAATAAGAAAAATAAACACATAATAATAAACAAACACACACAAGCATAATCCAACAAGTTTTACTCCCTCCCTGAAACTTAGCATGCAAAATATTGGAAATTTAAAGAACAAAATAATGAGTTTAGGGATACTCCTCTCGTTGCCACATAGTCATGAAGTTTGATCTCTTTGAAGTGCCACTAACTCTTTGGATTGCTCAACACACCAATATGAAAAGAAACACTTGGGTTGCCTCCCAAGAAGGGCTTGAATTAAAAGATTTGACTTGCCTTTTTACTTGTGGCTTATACATAAGTTTAGACCAATTGAGGTCTACTCTTAATATCATCAATAGACCATCCAAATGCATGAATGTGATCTTTTGGGCTCCTATTTTAAGAATGCAATACCTCATATTCATAACTAGGGGAGAAGATATGATGAGAATGAGTCAACCTATTAGAAATTATTGATTTAGTAGTTGTGGACAAGAAAATTCCTCTTCAAGGTCTTCAATTTGAAGCTTTCTCATCAATGGTGGCCTTGGGATTGGAATTTCTTCAAAGGATGCCATGTTGATATTCAAATGTTGCTCCACATCACTTTGCATAGTGGCATTTCTCCTATCTCCTTCTTGAACCTCAAAAACTGACTCATCATTATATAAACCACTACAAGTTTTAGTAGTGCAAAATTTCTCCTCTGGAATCGAGTCGGTGTTGTAAAGGATGGTGCCTTTAGGATGGTTGATGATTGTAGCAAGATGACCTACTTAATATTCAAGATTTCAGATTAAAGCATCATACTCTTGGAGAAAAGGATCTATTCATTGCAATTGTTGCATCATTAAGTCTTCTATAGATGGCTTTTCTTCTTGCTTTGGGAGGTATGCATCCATTCTTCTTATGTAATGCTCAAGAACATCCTCCAATGATGGCTTCTCTTCTTGCTTAGGTGGTTGATAAGGAAACTTCGATGACAATAAAGGCTCATCATAAATATATGATAACGGGCTTTGATTGTTGCACCAAGATAATCATGATATGCCTCCAAACTTGGATTGTAGAAATTTGAATTTGGGTGACTTTGTTCCATATGGTGACTAGCAACAAAGTGCACCAATTGTAAGTTGTATGGGCATCCTTCCCCTAGGTGGCTTCCTTCATATAATTGGCAATTCACAAAGGTTCTTTGGGAAGCTTATGCATCCAAGGCACCAACTCTCTCGGTCAATTCACTCACTGTGATGCCATTCCCTAGTGTTGTAGCACCAGGTTTCTGGAACGCCTGATGCTACGGCCATAATTGGTTTAAATTGCCTTGATTAAACCTAGATTTTGCTTCAAAAGTCAGTATTCTCTAGCTCCTGACTCCTCACCTGAAATATACAGCAAAAATAACAAAATTGGAAGAGCTCAAAGACAAGTAGTACTTAAGCTTGAAATGATAGTAAGTGTAAAATCTACTTAACAAATTCCTTCAAACTTAATCAAAAGCTCATCCCCGAGCTAGGATAACAAAACAAAAATTGAAAATAATTGTTGCAATCACTCAAGAAAGAAGATAACATAAACTGAGCTTCTAAATGAGTTTAAATTGGTCTCAAAACTCTCAACATAATTTTTACAACTCCATGGAAACCTAAAGCATCACGAAAGTTTAGATTTTCGATAATGGTAGTGATCTTACTCTGTTTATACTCTTGGTGTGTGTGTGGAATAGTTGCTTACATTTAACCCTTAACACTCGGATCACTTTATGCAAACTTAGGTTACAAACATAGAGTTATCTCAATACGAGTTACACAATCACCTCATAAACCCATTTTTCATGTCAACCTCCACTAACATAGAATAGCACTAAATCAAAGGTTAATAGATCTTTAATCAGCTTGTAATGTAAGGCTTCGGTATGGGCAGATGGAATGGTATCATTTATGCTTATGCACACCATAGATGCCTTTTTTTGCTCATTGAATATAACACTTTCAAGCATACCATAGAAATTCCCTCAAATTTATTTTTTGACCTATTTTTCAATTTTTTTTTCAACTACCAATTGGTAGCCAAACTTTTCCCTTCAAAAAGACTTCCCATTTTTCATTTTTCTTAAATTGCTTACACTTCACTACAAATTCAAAATTTTTCTTTTATGCAGCTATGATATGAAGTGAGGTCATTTGGGATATTATTTATTGGTCAAGGAATTATGGGGTTCAAAAGAATGAAATAATTATGGAATTGGCTCAATGGGGATGACTAATAATATTAAATCTATGGGTAGGCTTGAAAGGCTCAACTAATCCAAAGATGGCCTATATCATTTCTTTGATTTTCATATTATCTAGTATTTCGCCTTGATTAACAATTAAACAGGTTCTAAGATGATAAGAGACTAAAAAATTTTCTAAGCCACAAGCATAAAGATTTTCTAAGCCACAAGCATAAAGTTACTCTAAGCAATTCAAGGTTAAATGCTCACAATTATGTGCAAAATGTATTCAAGAGCTATTCACAAAGCAAAACCCCAACATATTTGAGACACAAACAGTCTTGATACTAAATGTTTCCGAAGAGTTATTCCACACACTCCAAATCCTATCATCGACCTGTATCCTTGCTCAGAAGCTCACGACAAACAAACCATAAAAGAGAACACACCATAAAAACTCAAACAATAGAACGCAAAAGAAAGACAAAAGAATAATTAACACACTCCACCAAACTCAGTAAGTGCATTGTCCTCAAGGCACAAAAGATTGAAAAACGAAGGTGAACAAACACATACCTGATGGGAGACCACTCAGTTAGTCTCTATGGCAGGGTCCACATCATTTTAACTACCTGGTGCGGGTGGAGAACAAGATGAGGGCGATGGTGGCTGCATTGATGGGTACATAGGATATCCTAGCGGCACTGGGAACTCTGCCATATTCATGCTAAATTTGGTAACGAATATGTTGATGTTGTTGGTTTGATAATCTACCTATTGGTGGCAACATTGTTAGCATGCCTGAAACTGTTGGTTGAACTGTTAGAATTCTTGACGATGCTCATAAAGGCCTTATTCCACTAAGGTCAATCGTTGTAGCATAGAGCTCGACTCATCATTAAATCTGAATCGGAGTCATCAGCCTCATCATCAGGCTCGACTACAGATTTAGGAACTGAGGCACTGGGGAGCTGCCTAGTAGAGGAGGCTCTTGCTGATGAATAGGATACTGATTCATGTTTTAATAATCTTACCAAGGTCGGGTGGTTGAGGACATGTTGAGGAAGAATGAACTCATCGCTGGGTTTCCAAACAACTCTAGCTCGGGAGCATAATTCAGTGATTAATGACGGGTATGCCATTCCAATTCTAACCTTTTCAATAGCATGTAAACTAGAACATCGAATGACTCACCGAACATCTATAGAGAGACCCTTAATAATGGCATAGAGAAGAACAATTCTGTTAGGTGTGATGTCGCTATGACGAGATACCGACATTAAATGAGCATTCAGAAAATAAGACCAAGCTTTGGTGGAGGTGGACATAGTTTTGGTCTTCAGACATTTCTGTGATGCCCAAGATTCTCACATACATAATAAGCTAATAATAAACATATTCATATTGCATAATAGACATATCAAGCAACTAGTATCACTTTCATG
>JXTB01000006.1:2488-26597 GCA_002914805.1 Parasponia andersonii
AATATTTTTGTATTGTTGTTTGTATATTTCATGCAATTTTTAGGAGTTTTCTTAAGTATAACATGTTCGTGTATAATAAATAGAACTATTAGTTCATAATTAAATTTAATTTATAATTTCATAATTTATTTTATATTATTATTTATATTCGTAAATAATATAAAATCCAAATCTATCATTAAATTAATATGATATATTATTATAGTAAAGTAATTGTTTAAATAAAATATCTTTAAAGAGTTAACGGTAAAAATGAGATTTTTGGTATATAAAAAAAAAAGAAAATAGAGAGAATATCCTTTTTAGTATGGTATTTAGAGTAATGGATTAGAGATGAAAAAAAAATATAAAATAAAGTTGTTACATTTTAGGGTTTTGATTACTCCAGAATAAAAATCCTTGTTAGAGATAACCTTAGTTCTTTTACAAAATGATTAATAGTGCAACAAAAGCAAATTTTGAGTAAGTTAGTACTATAAAAATAGACCGTCCAGACCGGCCTGAACGAACTGAAAAAGAGAAACATGTTAACCCGGTGAAACAGTAAGATAGGTGGGCCGAAATTTAAGTGCCAGAGCTCAGCCTAGCCAACAGTCTGCTTGTCCAAGGGGCGGGCTAGTACAATTCAATCCTAAACTAATATTTCAATTTAAAAATTAATTTTTCAAAAGAAGAAATTGGCCCGCTTGGCTGGCTTAAACTTATTGCTTAACCCGACTCAACTAGGATCAGGCTAATACTGTTCAGAGCCACCACGTTTGGCCCAAGCTATTTTTACAACACTAACCTAACTTAAACATTCACGAACCAAATTGACATTAATTATTATAATTATTAATTCCAGAGTCATGAGTGAAATTAACCATAGATATACAATGCATGAATTATATATACACATATACATAACGAAGGAGCCAGTATAGGCTCAAGAGGGAGCCAGTATAGGCTCAAGAGGTAGTGGCCCCTTTATTTATTTTTTTTAATTTGTATTTTTGACCCTTATTTTATTTGAAAATTTTAGTTTTGTCATTTATTTGCTCCTTTGAATTTTTATAAATATAATTTTTGCCTTTTTTTTTTTATAAAAAACAAATTCAATAATGCCTCTGAAATGACTCTATTTTTTTATAATAAAAAAATTATGAACTTTCCTTATATTATTTTGAAATACTAAATTTTGCCCTCACTTTAGATATTTCATTGGACTTACTTTAAATACTTTTTTTAGTTCTATATTGATCTATGTTGACTAATTTATTTTAAAATTAGCTAAAAAAGTTTATTGTATATCCCTAAAAAAAATTTCTAACTTCGTTATTGCATATATACGTACATAAATACACCTGTTGAAAAATATAGAAAATAATTTATACTATGAAAACATGTACATGTACAAGCGCTGGATGTAATCTCTTTTTGACAAGAAACACGGTGCTTCACACAATCTTCACATAAAATTAGTGTAACTTATTAGTATTTACGTAATTATGTATATAAGTAATGTAACTTAGTAGTATTTACGTAATTATGCATTACTTCATCATGTTTATAAAATTACGCTAATTCTATATGAACTTAATAATATAACGAATTTTTTAACCAGCACTTTTACTGCATACAGGGTATAATAAGTTGGTAATAAAATAATAGTTCTTAAATTTATAATAGTTAATAATCTTTTACAATATAATTATATTCGTTTAAAATATAATAAGATAAAGTTCAAAATATTACAAAATATTTTATATTGAAATAGGTTGGTGATTTATTTTATAGCTTTTGCTTTCCTTTCGGTGTTTCTCTTCGCTGTAATTAGGGAAAAAAAATTAGAATAGAAAAAAAAAGTTAGATTAAATAATTTTTTTAAATAAAAATAATGAATTTTTGTTGTTAAGGTATGAAGTATTTATTTTTAAATATAAATAAATTAATTACCTGATTAATTTTCATTTCCTTGATGCTTTTGTTGATATTATTTCTGATCTAAAATAGAAAAAAATATTATTACTTAAATTATAGATAATATATTTTATATTTTATAAAATTAAATGTAAATTGATAATAGTATTTTACTCTTCTATAATTTTTTTTGGATCTAGTATTTTTGAATCTAAGGGTATGATTGATTTCACTTCTGTCTCTACAATTGTTAGTGGAGCTAAAAGTGATAATGTGGTGGATTTATCGTCATCAAATATTTTTGACACGATTGTGTCAATTAAAGCTCCTCTAGCTTTGAAATAAATTTGAAATATTTTTGTTTGTCCACATAATTGCTCGATTATTAGTGGTAATATTGTTGAATCAGTGTAGCCTACATGTATTGTTAATCCCGAGTATGTTTTTTTTATTAGAGTTTGAGCTGCTTTTTCGAATATTGTGATGATGATGAACCTTGTTTTATCCTGAATTCTGGTATTTAATTAATACATATTGATATGATAATATGAAAAAAAAAAAAAGAATTTAGTGTAAAAAATGAGTACAAACATTTTAGTTAATGATTGATATTATACACTATTATTTTTGTTTTTTTTATAAGTGAACTAATTAAAGAAATATTAATAGAAATTAGTAAATTATATATTGTATCATGGAGTTAGTGTTGACATAAGATGACTGTGTGTGTTATACCACCATCCACTTCTAGCTTCACAAACTTGTCTTGAACATTGGTAGCAGGAAGTAATATCAACCTTGATGTATTTCAAATTTGAATATTGCTACTTTCATTGTGAATTTGATCCCCGGAAGATAAAACAAATTGATATTAGTTTAAGTAATAATGTAGAATGATATTTTTCTTAATATTACTTTATTTACACTAACTTGTTGTGTTAGGTGATCCAGTTTGTTTAATTCTATAATTATTTTTCTATTTTGTAATTTTTGTTATTTTGGTAATTGTCTTTATCTTGGAATGGGAGCAGGAAGAAATTTGATACGTTGTGTTGTATATTGAAACTTAAATAATAAATTGATAAAAAGTTAATATTTAATTAAGACAAATACAATAATTTTTTTTCATTCAAAGAAATGTCAAAGACAATGATTACCTTATTTTTAATGCGTTAGTTTCTGGTATATCTATCCTCATATAATCTGTTGTTGCACCTATACTTGCAACATATATATTTCATGTTCGATATAAAAATATATGTTAGTTAATATATAATTAAAAAATAAGTAATTTTACAAATAAAAGTAAAATATAATTATTGGTTACTTATATATTATTTTACTATCATAGATATAAAAATGGCTATGATTGATTCTTTTATAGTATTTACAATATTTGTATTAAAAGTTTTTTGTTGTTTCTCCTTGTAAAATGATTTATAGCTTTTCACTCCTGCAGTTAAAATAAAACAAAATTAAAGTATGATCAAAATATAAAATAATTTTTTTCATATATAAATTTTAGTCATAAATAAGTTAATTACCTTATATTTTGTATTATTAAAGTTCATCTTGGTGTCATTTTTCTCTTGACTTTTGTTTTTCTTAATCTTGTATTTCTATTAACATTCCTATAACATCTATTATTAAGTAAAAAAATAAGGAATTAACATAAGAGAATGTAAATAATTGTTCGCAAGTGTTAATAAGAAAATAATATTATAATTATTAATACTTGATAAGATATCATGAATATCCGTTTTTGTAGGTAGTTGATTAAAATCTATGAAATAAAATTTATATATCGGAATGTTTATTGTTAAGGTAGTTATTTGAGCAAATGTTGCAGTATGAGAAACGTCTGCATCTTGGTTTATTTGGTGTGACATTGAAATTGCTGATTTGATATACTTGTCCTTCAGTTATTTATTGTGAAATATAGTCTGTATCTCTATCGTTAATCGTCCCATGAATTACTTCGTACTGTATTTTACCAAAAAGTATTTAATTATTATGTGATATATATAATATTAAATACTAAAAGATATATGTATTAGTTATAATAAATTATAATGAAGTATGATATAAACTGATTTAAAGTTATTTTTTACCTCATGATCAACTAAAATATAATTTAGACTTATTAAATGTCTGGTTGTATAATCATTGTTGTGCCAGAGTTTACTGATGCAGGCTTCGATCGCTCTGTAGATTTCATTTGGCTTGAGAAGTTGTATATATGTTGTCATTTTTTTAAACTACAAAACAAAGGAAAATTGATAACATTAAAATTGTATCAATAATAATAAAAAATTTTATATCTAATATCTTAACAAATGTATATATAAATCTATATTAAGATGACATTTTTATAATGCTTAATTAATAATATTATTTTTATACTTACATAATATTATATAAAATTCCTTTATAAACTATACTTTTAACATGAATTGGATATTTATTGATGGATTCATTTATTAATATATGTAGTCTTTTAGGAGTTGTTACTCGTGATAAACCTACGTATAATTGACCATGTTTAAAGATTTCATTCTTTAAATAAATACTTACTTTATTTAGTAATTGTCCTTGGCTTTTATTTATTGTCATTGCGTAATAGGTTTTTACAGGAAATTGTCACTTTTTTGAAGTGAATGGATATTTAGATTCATTAACAATCATTTCTATTATTAGAATATATACTTTTTTATTTTTATTATTTGAATTTATAATTTGACCTTCTATAATTTTATTTGTTAATTGTGTGACGATAAGTTTTGTTCTATTACATAATCTCATTAATTGATTTAAATTTCGTAGTAACGTTATTGGAATTCTAACTTTAAGATTTAATTCGTGTGGTAGTATGCCGTTAAAATTTAAAGTATGTAAAAATTCTTACGGATATAATAAATTAAGTTCATCAATGTTTTCAGTTGAGGCTATTATTGTATCGTAATTAAAGTAAGTCTTCGATTCGTTAGGTATTAATGACAATATATATTTATTTATATCATTAGCTATGTTATTCTTTGGAGTTATTACTGCTCTATGTCTTATATAATTAATATTATTAAAATATTTTTCAAAATCATTGTATATCAATTTTGAAAATTTTTCAATTGGATTTGATTCATATTGTATTCTGTATTTTTCCGGCATTTTAATCCATGTTGCATCTTCATTTTTAGGATCTGTTATTCTTTCTGTAGTATTAGTTCCAACATTTAATATCTAGTTTGAAAATTCGTTTTTTTCTTCTTCTGTTATATTAGGTTTTTTTAATCTCATATTTTCCATTATGGATAATAATTGAAAATATGGCTATAGATAAGAATTATTTATGCTTGTGTCTATTATGTTTTATTTTATTCTAGTAGGTACAACAGGTAAGATTTGTTAGAAATCACCACCTAATATAATTGTCATTCCACCAAAAAACTGATCAAAATTATTTTTCAAATCTTGTAATGTTTTGTCTAAAGCTTTAAAACAATGTTTGTTATTCATCGCTGCTTCATTCCATAATATTAGTGATGTTTTTTCAATTAATTTTGCTAACTGAGTTCCTTTTTTGATATGGCAAGTAGAAAATTTATCAGTTGATAAAAGTATTCGTAATCTTTAGGTAATAATAGTGAAACTATTCTAGATGACGCTATAGCTAAAATAATTCCATTTTTTTATTTTAATTTTGTAATAATTGTATTCCATAAATAAATTTTTTCAGTACCTCTATATCCATAAATAAAAAATAAATCATATTTTTTGTTGTTTAATGAATTTATAATTTATTCATATATATAGCATTATTCATTATTTAAGTTTTTTTTTTCAAAATAGTAATTTCTTCTTTTAGTTTATTAATATCGTAATCTAATTTTTCTCGCAAGAGTTTGTTATTTAAATTATTGATTAATATTCTAGTTGGTAAAAGTAAGTTAAAATTTGTTAGAGTTGATGAATTTAAATTTAATTGTTTTTCTAATTCTTATAATACATAGTTGTATAATTCATTTTCTAGAATATGAAAGTTTGGACTATTGAATAAAGTTCTGATTTTGTATAAAATATCTTCTGTCATAGATCTCCAGTGATTTTCAAGTAATCTTGTTGGATTATTTACATTACAAAATAATTAAATTATGGGAAATAATTGTTATAATTGATGTAATATTGATCAAAATGAGGCTTCTAATATTGATTCGTTCAATTCTTTATCATCTCCTAATAAACCTAATGCATCACATGTTGTTTAGTTTGTTGAATATGTTATATCATTAATAGTTCGTATAGATTCGAAGTTTGTTGTGCCTTTTTGATGGTTTAATAATAATTTTAAATAATATAATTCTTCATAATTTAGATGAATGTTAAAAATTATTCTAATTAAATATCTCGATTTTCTAGGAGTCCAAATTTTATCTTTATTATTCTATATCCATTTAGTGAGAAATTGTATATAAGAAAGTTATCTTGCTTCTGTATTAATTTTATTGATTTCCATCTATTCTGTCAAAGTTGTTTCTGAATTCTGATTGCCTGATTATATTATTGAGAAGTTAGTTTGAATGAAATGCTATGTTTGCATATATAGTATATGAACTATTAATCTTTGTACTGTTGGATTTCTTTGATATATGGAATCATATAATCTCTACATAGCTTCGTATAGTGTTATATATCGGCAATTAATATAGTTTTTTATTTCATCTATTTCTTTATAAATAATTTGTCTAGAATATTCTGTACATATATTATCTTCTATTACTGCTCTTATTTGATCTAGACCTTTTGTTAAATATTTGAATAAATATTTTATTAATATAGACTGTGAATATATTTCAACATTTATGTAGGCGTGAAATTTTAAGCACAAATCTCTGTTATAAGGGACTACAAATTTGTTATCTAATTTAATACCTTCTTTTTGTACATAAAAATTATATTTCTTTGTTTGTAATTGATGATTCTATTTTCTTCGATAGTTGTCTCATTTTAAAATTATTTTTAAAATTTTTTAGAACAAACTGAATTCTTTATATATAGAGCATTTATTTTGGCAGTGCTACATGGTCTATGTATCATGACTTCTGCTATAATACTGTATTCTTATGGACTTTTTCAAGATTAGATATTTCAACTGAGATAGATTTATCTATTTATGATGGTTCAGATATTTTTTCATTATGGCATAACCAAAATAAGAAATGGCAATGAGGAAGGCCACACTTTTGGGATTCGACAACATATAAATCTACATAAGAAAACAAATACAAAAAATCAAGAAAAGATGTTACTTTTAATTATAAGCAGAAATTAGTATGTATATTTATATCTTTTATTTTGTTAGATAAAATGATATCTTCTAACCTGCAACAACTGAATAATAGACAAAATTTGGTTTAGTTTCATTTTAAAAGTTCTTGTAATTATATCTGGTCTGTCTTCAGATTTTTGACCGGGAATTTTGCTTAGGGCACGTGTGATTTCAGGCAATTTTGGATTGTATGTGAATGTTACAAATAAGTCAAGATTTCCATATTGTCTATATATTGCCATTGTATCTTGATAGTCTTAAATCATGTATCTATGACTTCGTGTATAGCTAGATAGAAGAATAATTATTTTACCCATTGCTCTAGCATCTGTATCTCCTCTTGTAATAGCTTCTTGGACTCCTTGATTAATTTCAGTTCTTAATTTGTTTTTACATAGCCTAATCGATCTTCTTCAACAAAAGCATATGTATTAATAATATATTGTTGAAAAAGTCTTCCACTTTTGAATAAGATATTATTTTCATTTTCAGGCTATTGTAATTGGTAGTAATAAAATACTCTCATAGGTATTCTATTTATTGAAGCTCGTTTTCCTAGTCTATCAATATTCCAATTTAAATCGATTTTGTAACCAACTTTTCGTATAGAAATAAAAAAGGATATTGTAGAGCTATATAAGATGGGTATAATTTTGTGACTCTTTGTAGGTTATTTGATTTACCTTAGATTATTATATCTCTTCTATATTCGTATTTACCAATATCTCCAATAATTAAACTTCCTATATTATTTAAAGTAGGTAATTCATATTGACTATAATCTGTTAGTCGTCGTCCTATTACTCTTAATTTCATGGATGAGATTTTATTTTCATTGTATCTGTCTTTAACCATACGAAAAAGTTTCACTAATTTATTATTTTTATCAAGTAATTTCATTAAGTTTTCAATAATTAATCTCGTCACCTCTTTTGTTGTATCATCAAATGAGAATACTAACATTCAGTTTTCAATTTCATTTTCTGTGTGATATATGCAATTGAGAAAATTTTGGAGGATTATTATTTGTTAGTAACAATGATCCCGTAAGATGATGTACTTAACTACTAATTTTAAAAATATATAGACTATCTGAATTTTTTGTATTTTATTTTATGTTTGCTCGGAAAGATGTAAAGGCAAACCTTGAGTTAAAAGTTCGTATATTTTATCGAAAATATGTACTTAAAGGCCGTCAGTAATAATCAAACAATTGATCTAATATAGAAGGAGGATTTTTTATCAGAGAAAGTCTAATTTTTCCATCTTTAAAAAAAGATTATATTTCAGTAGATAAGTGTTTTTGATAGATTCATTAAACCAAAAAGATATTCTACAATATGTAAAGACATAGGAACAATCTCCAAGATTGTGATATTTATTAATATCACCTGTAATTTAGCATAGAATGAGAATCAAAAGTACGAAAATATATAAAGTATTGAATTTATAATCATAAAAATATTTTTTCCTCTATTTTTATGTAAGGTGTAGAGAAATTACGCTGTGTGCTAGAATTAGGTAATCTCAAAGTCTCAGTAGGATAAAAAGAATATTTTTCGGAATTTGCAAAATTTGGCATCAAAATAAGGTTTGATTGAGGAGTATTTTTTGAAATAATACTATGGTCCTTATGATAATAATCTGACACATCATCACAATTAAATGCAGAGTCTTCTTTCTGAAGACAATGATAACGTCGCTTATGTTCCCGGCTTGATGACGAAAAATTTCTCGATATTATTCTATTATCTATCAAATTAAGAAAATAAAAGAAAATGTTATTACGTTCCTATTTATTTATCAAAAACTTATTGAATGATATATTTATGTTATTTGTACATAAGATACTTTTATTTTTCTTGTTATGTAGATTTATTTATACTATAAATTTCACCTAAGAACATTATTTGTATACTATTATTATATTGATATATTAAAATATGATTTTAATAATATTATTATATTGATATATGAAGTTGTTTAAAGTATTTTTTTTTATAAATGTTTTTAAATTATTTTATTACATTATGTTTTATTTATATTTATTTAATTTGAGTTGTCATTTTTCATATTATTATTGTTATATTATTCATATATTAAAATATATATTTTTTATTTTGTATAAATTATTTTATTGTCTATTATTATCATTGAAGTTATTTTAGTTTATTATTATTTTTAGTGATTATGTATAAAAGTTATTATCATTAAATTATATATTTTTTCTTTTTCAATCGTTTTGAAAGAAATAAATTATAAGGGTAGAAAAATACTTTTTTTTTATGATATATTAACAACATCTATTTTTATTTATATATATTTTTAATTATTTGTGATTATTTATTAGCATATACTATTCATGTTAATTATTTATTATTAGTTTTTGGTATATATAAATAATGTAAGTTGAAAATTAATCTTTCTTTTTTGTCACATACCTTATACATATATTTTAAATAATATTTGTTGTTTTTTTTGTCATGTATTTTCTTTACTGCCTAAATGGTTAGATGTGTTTTTGTTTTCTTTATTTTTTTGTCGTTAATTACTATCTTATTTCTTTCTTATATTCTAATGATTTTATCTTTCAATTATGCATCCTATACACATTTTAATTTGTCTTTATTTTTTTGAGTAATGTCATACATATTGACTTTTTTTTTTCCGTTAAAAGTAATTGTTTAAGAAAAAATTAAGCTACTTAGATTTGTTTTTTCATTTTTTTTAGAAAATATGAACTCTTTTATATTCTATATAAATAAATTTTTATATCAAAGTCTTCTATATAGTGTATATCGTAAAAAAAGATTGCACTCAAATCTACTTATAGTTAATTTAATGAGAATTGCGAAAAAGATTTGCTTTTTATTCTAATGTTCTAGATTTAATATTTTGATTATTATTGGTCAAAATGTAACTATAATTCAAATTATTTAAGTTCTAATGTTCTCTCTATTGCAAATGTCTGCACTAGTATCAATCTTTTTTCTTATTATTTTGTTTTTTTTTTTGATATTCTTAATATCACTCTTTATTGCTCACAACTTAGTATGTTTTGGTATTTAACTTATTGCTACAAATTATATATCTCTTTTATTAGCCAAAATTATAATGAAGAAATCTAACGCACAATATGTGAATTATCAAAATCAAATCTCAAGTACGATATTTTAATTACATATAAAACCATAGACCTTGAATTTAAATATACAAAATCAGAATTCTTCGATCTAATAAAACATTGAACTATATACATATAACAGAATGTAACAGATAACAAAGAAATAAATTGCTATCTGTCTTTCTTCTTTCTTCATTTTCTTCCATAACAAAACCTTCATGCTTCTATTTGTCATAAAAGGAGCAAAAATTCTTCACCTATTAAATATTACTGATTTGTTGACTTCTGCTATAACTATATAATACATTTAGAGAGATAAATATATCTAAGTATGTAAATATACATACAATTTGACTAAGATATATGAATGTATTAACAATATATGATAAATTTGTGTAACAATATATTTCCAAATGTTTATCTAACCACTTGAGAAACTATTTTTTGAGTACATAAAACGGACATTTCTGGCAATTAGATAAACATACCTAACATTATTAATATATAAAAAAATTTACCATATACATTATATTATTCAGATAGTAGAATTGATATCATATGAGTATAATATAAGACTGCGAAAAAATTACAAGATGAATAAAGACAGTAAAAAGCAAGAATTAATAAAAAGGAAGAACACTCTGAAAGAAAGGAATTTGGCAGAAAAAGAAAAAGTAATTTTTTTAAAAAAGAAATTGAAATAAACAATTAAATAAGCATAAAACTGAGCCTAATTACATGGCTAAAACGTATGTAAATGATTATCTTGGTCAAGTCATAAATAAACAAAGTAAAAAAACTAAATAATCACAACTACAGAATTTTGGAAAAAAGATTACTGTTAAAAAAAACTAAGAAATGGGGACAACAATGATCGTATTTGACGGAGTAACTAAAGAGTCCTGAAATGACAAAAAAATTGAGACAAATGGCTGAACCAAAACCCTTATAAAAGAATATTTTAGTAAAAGCAAGAAACAACGAGATTGAAATTACTCACATATTAATCAGTGAGCGTTTTAGGGACAAAAAAGGTAATCATACATTGAAAACACACAAACCGGTGTATCTACACCTAACCTATCCAAATTTACACAAAAAAAACTCCCAAACAACCACTCCTATCAATCCCAGACAATAAGAAGGATATTAACTTTACCAAAAAATATTCCAGACAATAATACCCATCAACACTTCAACGGCCAAACCATCAAAACACACCATAAAAAAAAAATAAAAATAAAAGAAGTAACGAAATAGATTTTTGGAAGAAAGAGCACTGTACCTATGTAAAACTATCAAAACAAATCCTAAAATTCATTAAAGAGCAGCAGGACCAATATTCATGGCAATGTTTGAGCAGTCAACATGTTACTTCAAGAGTCATCATCACCAAATATATAAGGAATCATAAAATACAATCATAAAAGACTAAAATAGAAGTTAGTAATGAAGAAAAAAAGAGGAAATAAAAGCTCAAGACAAACTGGTTTAGAAAAGAGGCAAAAATTAGAATAAAGGAAGACTGGTGCAAGGACTCAAGAGAAGAACAAAGGGAAAAATAATATCACATATAAAAGGATTAAAAAAAGCTACTCAAAATCGAAAACCAACAGTAGGTTGGTGCAACGACTTAACAAAAGAAGAAGGGGATAGACAGGATTAGAAAAGAGAGAAGAAACAGAAGGAAAGAAGATTAGTACAAGGACTCAACAAAAGCATAAATAGAAAAATGATATCAAGTGTAAAAGTATTTAGAAGAATATAAAAACATCACACAGTCTCTACCTTAAGAAATAAAGAAATAAGCATTTATACACACATAGTAATTAATAATATAACAGAACCTAATCAAATTCAACAGTAAGCTTGTGCAAGAACTGAATAAGAAAACAAAGTGAAAAATAATATCAAGTGTAAAAGTACTAAAAAAAATATAAAAGCATCTTATAGTATCTATTATACGACAAAGACATGCATTTAAGTAGTATATGGAAATTAAGAAGGTTACAAAAGCTAACAGAATCTAACAGAACTAACAACCAACAGGAGAATTTAATAAACAGTTTAATGATACATAAAATTCAATATTATAATAAAAAAAAATCAATATTTCACAGTATATAAAAAGACCATAGACTGAATATTAATGAACAATAAAAAAATATAACTATAACTGAAACAATAATAAAAAAAATAAACACATAACAAAACATAATAAATGTCTGTGATACTTGAGACGGTCATAGAAAGAAGCTTCTCAAGCTAAGTCCAAAAAGGTAATGGTTATACAAAGAGCAGATTTGGGATTAAAATAGAGTAAATATAGTATGGAAAGAGAGCAGTAAACTTAAAAATTCTGGATAGGAACTAAAACAAAACAAAAGTGGGTAGAACGTAAGCAACATAGTAAATATTCTTAGTATTTATAATCAAGTAGCAGTTAAAATAAGGATAACATAGTAAATATTCTTAGTATTTATAATCAAGTAGCAGTTAAAATAAGGATAGACGAGATTTTAAAAAAGGACACATGGCAATATCTAGAACAAATACTTAATAAAAGTAAATATATTTAAAAAAAGTATTCAGAGACTTATTAAGCACCAAATACTGACTTCTAAACTCTATTTTTTTTTTATTTTTTTACTCTCTTATTTTTTTTAAAATCTGAATATTGTAAAATATATTAAAAAAAACATTAAATGCATTTTTTTGTAAAAAAAGGTTTGAAACCATAAATGCAAATCAGAAAGATCATCAAAATCATTATAAAGACAAACAAAATCTAAAAGAAATAATAAATATCAAACAGAAACAATTGAAATATTTTTTTTACTATTTTACTTTTTCTTTTTTTTTTTCAATCTAAATAATAGCAAAATATCGGAAGAACATTAAATGTATTCCTATAAACAGGTCTAAAACTATAAATACAAATTGGACAGATTATCAAAAAAAGCTTTATTAATATCAAAAAATCTAAAGGAAATGACAATTATTAAACATAAAAAAAATTCAAAAACTAACAAATTATTTCGAGAATAATCAAAGTAATATTCTAGAAATTTCTACAAAAAAAAAATAGAATAAACAGAACCGATTAATAAATATTAGAGAAAAATGAAGGAAAAAAAGAACAAATTGTTCATAGAATGATCTAATTAATATTCTAAGAATTTTAATTATCAGAAAAAAGGAAAAAATATGACCTAATCATATATGAAAAAAGATAAAACCCAAAATAAGTAATCATCCAAAAAACAACAAAAATAACACAAAAAAAATATCAAAGAAGGAAGTTCCAGAGCAAAAAAATACTAGACAAAGAGAGAAAATCACCACATAACAAAGTAAAACTCAGATCCGTCTAGTCAATTCGAAGCCAACGAAAAAACCATGGAAAAACAAAGAGTTAAAAAATAGTAAAGAACAGGAACAAAAAGCAATAAACACCATATAACACAAAAGAAGCATCAAGTAAAAAATAAAACAACAGAAGCCGAACGCTGTGAGAGAATAAATCGAGGAGAGAGAAACACAAAGCAACAATCTGCATCAAGAGAAACAAAAAACCCTAGAATAGAAGGAGGAAAGAGAGAGAGAAGCATCGAGAAGGCAAATGGGCAACAATGACCCTATTAGACAGAATAAACAAAGAAGTTCGAAACAACCAAAAAACTGAAACAAATGGCTGAAGCCAAACACGAACAAAGGGCTATTTTAGTAAAAACAAAACCCAGCCAAATTGAAAAGACTAAAAAACTCCGTCCATATATTAAGCATAGTGAGAGATTTGGAGACAAAAAAGTAATCATATATTAAAAATACACAAACCGGTGCATCTACACCTAACCCATTTAAATTTGCCAAAAACTCCCCAAAACAACTGCTTCCATTAACACTTTTAAGGGCTAAACCGTCAAAGTACTATAGGAAAATATTTTTTTTTTAAAAAAAAGCCAGAGACATTAAATTTACCATATAACCCCCAGCACACAATAATACTCCTCAACACTTCAAAGGCTAAACTGTCAAAACACAACATGAAAAATTAAAGGAAAAAAAAAGCAACGAAACAAGCTTTTGAAAGAAAGAACAATGTTCTTTTTACAGTAAATTTTCCTTAACTTTAGTATATATAATAATGTTATTTTTCCTGTCTATTAAATTTTACCAGAAAACAAACAACAGAAGGCAAAGTAACCTCAAATTAGGAAGGGGCGGCTCGACTCGTCTGTAGTATTCTGTTGAAAAACCAAACTAGAAATGGCCTTATTAGATAAAAAAGCACATATGCCCTTTTCTCAAAAACGACATGGCCTGATTATAAATCAAACAAATTACGACATAACTAAGAGTCCATTGCACGTAACGTCAAACGACACTAACTTAAAAGAGAGAAAGAAAACGATACTTCTATATGTTAAACGACGAGCTTGAAATGCAAAATATTAAAATACTCAGAAACGTATAAAGTTCCAAAATAGAAATGTTTTACCGAATTTTGTAAAAGTTACAAAATTCAAAATTTCAGAAATAGAGTGATACTAGAGACACAAAATATACACATTAAACATACACGCAATAATGTGTCTTAATTTTAACCACCCATCACTTTTGAAATAGGGTTTCACCATGTATGTAAGTAGTTCAAAACACATCACATTATTACACGTATGTTTTATGTATATATTATTGGAGCGGTTTTTCACCAGCTGTCCACGTGTCTCTGAACTGCTGATGTTGTATCCTCCAACTGTCTACGTGTCCTTGCTATCCCAAAGAGCTTTTGACTTCAGGCAGGATCGGAGAGGCGGGGGAGGCCACCTGCAAAGAATTTCCGATACTTAAGTCAGTTGTTTTTCTTTGATTTAGGGCAATAAATATTTAGTTTTTCTTTGTATAAGTATATCTCTTAAAATTTCTTTTTGTATGCGTACATGCCTCTCTTTTAGGGACGCATGACTCATATATATAGTCCTGAAATTGTGAACCTCATGGTTCTCAATCCCAGGACCGAGTACCTTTTTTCATAAGGACTTACTCCAGAGATCACAGGCCGAGATTACCGTGATTCTCCCTGTATCGTCGTAGCCTAATTTCTGCCGTCCCCTATGGCTCGAGTCTGTCAGGGGCGAGATTTTGATAAACCGCCGTTCTGTCAGGACGGTTTGTCCCATGTGCACACCTACTCAGGATCGCATTAAATGCTCTGTCTGGGTCTGGAGCTGTGAGTTACTTCCCATTGTACTCTGGTGGAAGACCCTTGGGGCTCCCGACCCTCATCTGTCGAGGTAAGAATCAGACAGGGCCGAGTCCATCCAGGGTTTGGGATGGGCTCGGCCCTAGCCTCGGACAGCCCATGGGCCTATGTGGTACCACGTGCGACTCACGTGGCCTTTAATTAGTCACTCTGGACACGTGTCGGACGGTGTGCCCCGTTTATGACCTGTTCTACCACTTAATCGTCCACGTGGAGTATGATTTAGGAACGGATCCCACAATTGCCCCTATTTCCCTATTTGATGGATTCATATCCATCAAGTGGGGAAATCTTTTCTCTGTTCCTTCAATTTGAGGGATACACGTGGCTCCCCAATTGCTGATGCGGAAGCACGCCATCCCATGTCACAATTTTTTCAAATTTTGAAATTCTGATGCTTCAGTCTTCCTTGCTCTGCCCTTCTCCAGGAAAAACTCTTCGGCTCCTCCTCTATAAAAGCCGCATTTACGCTCATTTCTTACTTTACCAAAATCTCCAAGTATTTTAGCTTTCTCAAATCTTAGGGTTTCCGCATCTCCTTTTTCCTAGAACCTTCTGTCTTCTTCGATCACATCTAACACGATGGCCCTAGAACTGAGTCAGAAACTCCGCCCCGTCGCGGATTCCGAATTAGGATCGTTGAGGAGGCAGCTCTACTTCCCCGGTGGAGTCACTTTAGAGAGGGTCGATGGCCCAACGGACTGGTACCTTTACCCCTCTGCTCCGGAAGACTCCATTGTTCTGGGGAGGCGGC
The DNA here is from genome assembly GCA_002914805.1 of Parasponia andersonii. NCBI lineage: Eukaryota > Viridiplantae > Streptophyta > Magnoliopsida > Rosales > Cannabaceae > Trema > Trema andersonii. Next base: position 18,855 of record JXTB01000006.1, read on the forward strand.
ATCTGGAGTGGTTGCAGTTTCCTCTCCCTCCTTTGGTCCATCGGTTCTTTAGCCTCACGGGGATTCATCCGATGCAGCTCAACGCTAATGGAATCATGATCTTGATGGGGCTTTCCGCCCTGTCAGTCCTCTATAACATACATATAGACATGGAGGTGGTCTTTTATGCCTACAAGCTCACCCTCATCCCCAAAAAGAGCTCCTACCCTACTTTATACCTTCAACCACTCCTGGGACGCCATATTTTCTGGGTCTTGCCGAGGTCGGACAAGCAATGGGACTCCCACTCTAGGCTGTATGCTGTTGGTGGGGCGTGGTGCTCTCCTTGGGTGAATGAGGAGTACTTCCAAGTTCCTTCATTTTTTCTTCAGAGTAAGTACTAGGTCGTGATTTTTGGGTCTGTGTTTACCTTGTCTATTATTGCTCACGATATTTTTCCTTGTGCAGCCTCTGTGGAAGAAAGCAGATTTAAGCCGCAATTGTTAGCAGGGAGGCTCAACGAGCTGGAAGGGATCGTCATCTTTGGGTCCCCTGGGGATTGCCGACACATCCAGGCCACCCTGAACCCTCAGGTGATGAATATGATACCTAGGATGATCTCATACCTTCCCTTCCCACTGGATACCTAGGTCATCATAAAGCACCTGCGGAGCCAGCTCAATGCCCTGGCTCTGAACCGGTTCCGTCGTGATGAGCAGAGTCGCATCGCCATGGTGGGTCGTCAGGTTACGGCGTCGAGCCAGTTGGCGGGTCCCTGTGACCTGGTGGCGCTGACTAGCCACAAGCTCGAAGAAGCCGTAAGGCTCGTGGCCGAGGAGTGCGTCAGGCTACGTAGAGAGGAATCCGCCGCCCCCAAGAGAGTTAAAGGTGAGTTCATTTTCGCATTCTGGAGCTCCGTCGATCAAGTTATAGCTGTGTTCTAACTACGTTGCTTGCTCTTTATAGGTTCTGATGTAGGCCCTTCAGCAGACCCCTCTCCAGTCAAGGGAAGTGCCGCTGCGCACAAGGCTCGATCTAAGGTATCCGCTGGTCGGCGCCTTGTGGTGTCTTCAGAGGACGAGGCACCTGCGGTCCCCTCCTCCGGTGCTAGCGGACCTCCGACTCGGGAGACGACGGCCATAAAAGTCGTTTATGGCAAGGGAGCACCTTCAAGCCTACCTGGGGAATCCATCACTCTGACCTCTTCCTCCCCACAGGGTCCAGTGCTGCTTACCCCCATGGGGAGATCGCTGAGCTCAGTGGGAGGGCTCCGAGGTTGAAATCTCGGCTGTCTTCCCCTCATTTGGTCTCAATAAAGCGGCGTCATGAGGCCGACTCATCCAAAGAGAAGGAGGGCCCGATAGGGAAGAGGAGCAGAATTACCCCCTCTTTCGATAGTGATGACGATGGGGCCACGCTGACCCTCATAGGAGGAGAAGGTCTGCGCACGGTGGCCCGTCAGGGGGAACTGGTCAAGACAAGACTGAAAAATCACATTCAGGCAGGGCTTTAATGGGGGCGGCAACCGAAACTGCAGATGCAGCAGTAGTCGCTGTGGCATCTTCTGCTAAGAATGCGCCGCCCCCATCTGTCGCCGAAGGCGTGCTTGGCGACTCCCAGCTTTCTACCGTCTCCACCACCACTACTTCGGGAGCGTCGAAAAGAGCTACGGGAGCATGTCCAGTGGGAGGAGAGGGTGTCATCGCGGTTGGCAGGGTGGAGTCACATTCCTCAGACGCGGACAACGCCCAAGAAGAGGGTCCAGCTACGGAGCCCGAGCTGGAGGTGCTCTCCTTGGAGAATGTCGAGTTCATTGCTGGCCGTAATATTGCGCAGATTTGGCTCGTCTGGCTGCCACCTCTTTTTTTTTTTTTGGCATCCTTGCTAAACACTGACTTCCTTTTTGTGTATCTTGCAGCTAGCCACCGTCCAGTCCTTCTATTCTTCTCGCATCAGGGAGCTGACCGGGGAGTTGAACTCCCATTCTGCGTTGGCCGAGCAGAGCGAGCCTGCCCTTGCCAAGTTGAGGGCTGACTTTGACTTGTATCGGAGCCTGGATGAGGCTAGGGTCGGCAGCATAGTGGCTCATGCTCTAAGTGTCAAGAGGGTCAGGTGCGAGGAGCTGGCTGCAAAGTTGGCTGAGGTGGAGGCCGGCAAGCTCGCTCAATCCGAGGCCGCCAGGTTGGCCCAAGACGAGATCAGGGTTAAGGAGCAAGACTTGCAGAATGCAGGGGTGGAGATGGGGCTGGCCTTCATCGCTCGCGATAGGGCCATCGATGATGCCAAAGAGGCAAGGAAGGCCGAGGCGAAAGCTAATCTGGAGGCCCATTCCCTTCAGCACAGACTCGACTGGTCAAATGAGGTAAACCGACATCTTTGCTTGGATCATAAAAATTTGATAGGGGCTCATACGGAGCTGTCTTGCAAGCACGACGAAGATCTCATCGATATTAATACTCTTTTGGTCGACTTGTCGCAGCGGCAAGTGGAGCTGAGGCTGGCGGCACTGAGGGATAGACTGGCAGACGCGGAGAAACTAAAGACGAGGTACTAGAGGTAGGTGGATGTCCTTTCTGTAGAGAGCTACAGGTCTGGCTGGGAAAACAGGGAGTTCGAAGGCCATGCAGAGGTGGTAATGCTAGACCAGTTCGATGAGCAGAAAGGTATTGAGAGGGACCATTATTCTATCAAGCACTACATGCAGCAGCTAGAGGATGAGATCAACATTGTGTACCCTGCTGATGTGCTGAAGATACTCAACGAAGAAAATGATGGGCCCTCTGCATCTGCCTCTGTTGCCAAGGAGATTGTCCTCGCTTTTGGTCCGCTAGAGTAAGCCTCGGAGGTTCCTTGCGGTCAGCCTGATCTTGGGGCCTCAATTGGTGATGGGTCTGGCGTGGTCGTTTGGTCCAGTGATGACTCTGACCCTGGCACGCCGCCCTCTGCCAGAGTTGGACCAAGTGCCGAAACTGGCCACGCTCCCCTGGCTAGAGGTAATTAGGGCCTTTTGCTCTGTGTATTTGTAAAGTAGATGCTCGTTGTAACCATTCGTTTAAATAATAGAAACTGTGCTGTTTTTCCAATTTATTCCATTCTCTTACTCCTTTCATTGACCACATTTAGTGTTAGGGTCAGATATCGTATATGATGTCATTCCTTTGTCAGCAGCACGGCTGGTGTTTGGGTTTGACTCGGTTGTATATAGTTTTGAGTTCTTAGTGAATTCTCCTCGTACTTTGATCGACAAGATTAACTTTGGAGACCGGGATATGAGTTTTGGCCCATCCGGTTTTGAGGATGTATAACCTCTGTTATGACTTGTCTTGGCAGAATTCGACCCACGCGTGTGGCTGGACTTCTCTGACTCCAAATGGGAACGCGCCAGGAACCAGCTCTAGGGGTTGGTCGACCACTGTTTGGACCTGTCGCTGCAGAGGAGAAGGCCTGGGCTCGGCTCTCATCGGGAGCGAACAGGGTGCTACCACTCTGATGTGTCTCTGCAAGTCCGTCCAAGACCTGCCTCTTATAAGTAGAGCTTCCGGATGTGCGTCCTTGTCGACCATGTGCTTTGTACTTTTAGGAAATAATAAATGGAGTTTGATTTTAACTTCTGTCTTCATGCCTAGTCTTGTACTGGACTACTTCCAACGGGTAGGCTCTAACTTCGTTCATTCCCAGTTTACGCGTAATTAAACTGCTCTCTCAGTAGGGTCTGCTTCCAATGGGTAGACCCTGACCCCGCTTTCCTTTGTCTCACACGCGGCTAAAACGCTCTCTGGGAAGGTTCTGCTTTCAACAGGTAGACAGACCCTGACCCCGCTTTCCTTAATCTCACATGCGGCTAAAACGTTCTCTGGAGAGGGTCTGCTTCCAACGAGTAGACCTTATCCCTACTTTCATTTAGCCTTTCGTATAGCTAAGGCGCTCCTTAGGGAGGGTCTACTTCCAATAGGTGGACCCTGACCCTGCTTTCCTTTAGCTTTTCGTATAGCTAAGATGCTTCTTAGGGAGGGTCTACTTCCAACGGGTAGACCCTGTCCTTGCTTTCCTTTAGCTTTTTGTATAACTAAGATGCTCCTTAGGGAGGGTCTACTTCCAATGGGTAGACCTTGTCCCTGCTTTCCTTTGAGGGCAGGTCATAAGCTTTCGCTGCTCGACTCTTTCTTCTTTGTACGTTTTCTCGGGCCATCTGCAATCCTTTTATTGCACGATGTGATTCCCATAGTACGATCGTTTTCGAGGTCTGCTGGCAAGTTTTTGGTTGCGCAGCTTTTCCCTCTACGTACGTTTTCTTGGGCCATCGACTAGCATTTTAGTGCACGATGTGATTCTCATAGTACGATCGTTTTTGAGGTCTGCTGGCAAGTTTTTGGTTGCGCAGCTCTTTCCTCTTCGTATGTTTTCTTGGATCGTCGGCAAGCGATGTGATCCCCGCAGTACGATCATTTTTGAGGTCTACTGGCAAGTTTTTGGTTGCGCAGCTCTTTCCTCTTCGTATGTTTTTTTGAGTCGTCGGCAAGCGATGTGATCCCTGCAATACGATCATTTTTGAGTTCTGTTGGTAAGTTTTTTGGTTGCGCAGCTTTTTCCTCTTCGTACATTTTCTTGGGTCGTCGACAAGCGACGTGATCCCCATAGTACGATCGTTTTCGAGGTCTGCTGGCAAGTTTTTGGTTGCGAAGCTCTTTCCTCTTTGTACATTTTCTCGGGTCATCGACAAGCAACGTGATCCCCATAGTACGATCGTTCTTGATTGCATAAATAGTACGTGGGGTCTGCCACTGTGGGCAGACCCCTTTTCTATAGCAATCCAAAAGATAAATCCATGCAACAAAAAGGGAACTTGACCTGTTTTGGATTTAAACTCTTCGATAATATAGGCATTCACATGGGTCTTACATCATATGCATGTGTCTCACATGTGAATAGTACGTGGGATCTGCCACTATGGGNAAGTTTTCGGTTGCGCAGCTCTTTCCTCTTCGTATGTTTTCTTGGGTCATCGGTAAGCGACGTGATCCCTGCAGTATGATTCTTGATTGTGCGAATAGTGCCTGGGGTCTGCCACTATGGGCAGACCCCTTTTCCATAGCAACCCAAAGGATAAATCCGTGTGGCAGAAAACTTGACCTGTTTTGGAGTTAAGCTTTTTAATAAAATAAGCATTTACATGGGTCTTACAACATTTACAAGTGTCTCACACGTGATACTTTTTCAAGTGTTGAACGTTCCACGTGTTCGGTAGGCTTTTCCCAGTCTTGAATTCTTTCAGGACATACGCGCCATTGTCAAGTGCTTTGATCACCTCATAGGGTCCAAGCTAATTGGAGTCTAGCTTCAAAGAATTCCCTGTGCTGACCTTCAAGACCCAATCCCAAGTGTTAAATCGACGAGTGCTAACCTTTTTTGCGTAGTAGGACCTGGCTTGCTAGTGGTATGAGGCCGAGTGGACCAGGGCCATGTTTCTTGTTTCTTTTTAGGAGGTCTGTGCTGTGGCTTAGCTGCTACTCGTTTAGTGGGGCATCCTTTACCACTTCGGAGCGAAGGGTCGGGAGGCCAATCTCGGTCGGGATCATAGCCTCCGACCCGTAAACCATGGCGAATGGCATTCTTTCTGCCGACCTCCGCTCTGTGGTTCGATGGGCCCACACAACGGCTGGTAGCTCTTCTAACCACCTGCCTTTAGCCTCCTACAAGTTCTTTTTGATATTGCTAAAAATGGCCTTGTTCGTAGCCTCTGCTTGGCCGTTTCTATGAGGGTAGTTCACGGATGAGAAACTGACTCTTATATCATACAGCTCACATAGTTCCTTGAGCTTAGCACTCTGGAACTATGTGCCATGATCAGCGTGTATCTCTTTCAAAATCCCGTATCGACAGATTATATTTTTCCAAATGAAGTTAATCGTGTCTGCCTTACTAATGGTCGCGTAGGCTTCAGCTTCTACCTATTTAGTGAAATAATCTGTGGCCAGCAAAACATACCTTCTTCCCCTTGGACTTCTGGGGAGTTCTCCGATAATGTCCAGGCCCCATTTGGCAAATGGCCAAGGAGTTATGTTCGAATAGAGTTCCTCCACGGTTGGCATTTCATAGGGGTGAACCTCTGGCACTTATCACATTTCTGGACAAATCGGGCCACCTCGGTCATCATGTATGGCCAGAAGTATCCAGCCGTCAAAGCCTTGTGGGCGAGGCTACGTCCGCCAGAGTGGTTGCCGCATACTCTCTCGTGGATTTCCTCCATTAGTTTCTATGCTTCGACGGGACCTACACACTGCAGCATCGGTCCTATTGTCGATCTCCTATACAGTCGCTCCCCCACCATCGAGTATCTGGCAGCCTTTAGTATGATCAACCTCACTTCTCAGGGGTCTGCGGGCAGGTTTCCCAGCGCCAAATTCTGGGTGATGGGTTTCATCCGCCCCTCGTCTACGGAGCCGGTTGCAAATACATGTCGTGCGGGGTTCTCCGAAGGGTCTTTCATACTCTTGCCCTCTAAGAGAATCTCTGCATGTCCGGTCATTCCCCTGATCAACGCGTTCTTAGCTAGCTCATCGGCCTTCTGGTTCATCTCCCTGGGAATCTGTTCGATATTGAAACCACTAAGGCGGGCTTTCTCCCCTATTGCCTTGGAGAAGTACCTGTGTAATCTCGGTTCTTTTACTTCGAAGTCTCTCATGACCTGACCTGCGATCAACTGCGAGTTGGTCTTTGCTGCGATGCTCTCCACTCCGAAGTGCAGAGCCAGTTCAAGGCCTTGCAGCAGTGCCTCGTACTCTACCTCGTTGTTCGTTGCCTGGAAACCGAGCCTCAAAGCTTTCTCTACTCTGAGTCCTGTTGGGGTCTACAGGACTATCCCGATACCTGACCCTGAGGCATTCGTGGATCCGTCAGTATAGAGGATCCAGGCTGAAGAGGGACGAGGCTGAGACGTCTGGAGTGGGTCGTGCAGCTCGCCGAAGGATTTGATTTCTACCAGGAAATCCGCCATGACTTGCCCTTTCTTCGCCACTCGAGGCCTATACTCGACGTCGTATATTCTCAGTTCGATGGCCCACTTGGTCAGTTGTCCCGATAGGTCCGGCTTGGCCAAGATTTGCCGGATGGGGAAATCCGTATACACAGTGACCAAGTGTGCCTCAAAGTATTGCCTGAGTCTTTTTTTAGCGTTAACCAAAGCGAGGACCAGTTTCTCTGCCATACTATATTGTGTCTCGGCGTCCAGGAGCATGCGGCTTGTATAGAACACCGGTTTCTGCTTACTATCTTCCTCGACAAATAGTACGGCACTGATCGCTACTTCGGACATTGCTAAATAAGCGTATAGGCGCTTCCCTTCTGCTGGGAAAGCCAGGATAGGTGGATGACTTAAGTATAGCTTGAGATCCGTCAGTGCCTTGTCCTGCTTCTCCCCCCAGGCGATAGTGGAGGTTCTCTTTAAGCCCTGGAAGAAAGGCTTACATTGGTCAGACATCTTGGAGACGAACCGGCTGAGAGCGGCTGTCTTTCCAGCTAGGCGCTGGACCTCCCGAAGAATCGAGGGTCTCTGATTGAGGACAACTGGGTCGGGTTGGCCTTAATACCCCTTCTGCTCACGATGTGCCCCAGGAATTGGCCGGAGGACACCCTGAACGCACATTTCTTGGGGTTCAGATGCATCCGATATTGCCGCAGAATCTGGAAGCATTCGTCTAGATGTCTCAGATGGTTTGACGCTTCTCTACTCTTTACGATCATGTCGTCGATGTAGACTTCCATAGT
>JXTB01000006.1:26622-86336 GCA_002914805.1 Parasponia andersonii
TGTTCATGAGCCTTTGGTAGGTTGCCCCCGCATTCTTCAAACCAAATGGCATGCGTCTGTAACAGTACAGACCTCGCTCCGTAATAAATGCCGTGTGGATCTGGTCTTCCTCGTACAGGGGGATCTGGTTGTATCCAGAGTAGACATCCAGGAAGCTCATCCTGTCGAATCCCACCGTTGCATCTACCATTTGGTCGATCCTTGGCAGGGGAAAGCTATCCTTTGGGCAGGCCTTGTTCAGGTTGGTAAAGTCTATGCAAATGCGGTCGTCGCCGTTTTTCTTCTTCACCACCACCGGCTTGGAGACCCAGCACGAGTATACGCATTCCATGATCAGGCCGTTCTCCAGTAGCGTCTCTACCTCTTTGTTGATTGCCCTGGTTTTCTCTGGCGTGAACCTTCGGGGTCTCTACTTAACCGAAGGGAAATTGGGGTCTATGTTCAGCTGATGGTAGGCATGCGTGGGGTCTATCCCAGGCATGTCGTTGTGGGACCATGCGAAGACGTCTTCATTCTGCCTCAGGAAACCTATCATCTCGTTTTTTTCCTCCTCGGGCAGCAATGCCCTGATTAAGACTACCTTTGTCAAATCTGCTTCTTTCAAAAGGATCGCCACCAGTTCCTCAATCGTGGATTCTGGTCCATCAGACTCTTCTTTGATCCGTTTCATGTATGCTGGCAGGCGGTCCTTTGATTGCTACCTGTCCCCGGCCGAGGCACTCGCACTCGCATCGGCCCCCCCTTAGGGCGGTTGCAAAATATTTCCTTGCGGAGGCCTGGTCTCCTTTGATGTTTATCATATAGGCACCATCCCTTGATAGACATCTTAAGACCTGATGGAGGGTGGAGGCGACCCCATGCATGGCGTGGATCTATCCTCTCCCCATGATGACGTTGAAGGAGGACTGGCAGTCGATGACGACGAAGTCCATGTCCAAGCATCTCTCCACAGCATAGACCTTCAGGGTCACGATGCTCAAGGGGCTGACCTTGGTACTGTTGAAAGCGAATAGCGGCTGACAAGTCAGCCTGAGCGCATTTCGATTCAGGCCCATGTTCTCAAACATGTTGAGGAACAGGATATCAATGCTGCTCCCACCGTCGACCAGGACCCTTCCGACCAACGTGGAGTCAATCTGCAGCTTAATCACTAAGGGGTCGTCATGAGGTAGGCGCACCGTGGTCAAATCTTACTGGGTGAAGGCGATAGAGGCGGTAGAGGCGCAGCTTTCTCCCACCATCAAATGGTTGACGGAATGGCCCATCCCCCTCAAGTGCTTCACCCTTTCTTGGGTCTTTTTGAGGCATTTTTCCTTCTCCTCCCGACCCCAGGTCGGCTCTGGTCTGCCCATGGCCAGCACTATCCTCAGGGCCTACTCTTCTGATTCGGAGGCCTGGGTCTACTTGCCTTTTTCGGGCCTGGTGGCGTTTTCTTGTGGCTGGGTTCTGCCGGCTTTTATGTACTGTTTCAACTTGCTGGCATGGATTGCCATCATAACCTGTGCATAAAGGTTGTGGCAGTTGATGATGTCGTGCCCGTGATCCCTGTGAAATGGTAGTACCTGTTCCTATTTTTCATGTGCTCAGGAATGCCGGACTTGGGCGGGTCTTTGAAAATGCCCCTGTCCCTGTTTTGGAGGTAGATCATGTCGATTGGCATGTTGAGCTCATATTTCGGCAGTGGGTCACAAGATGCCTTCCTCCTCTTACTGCCTTCTTGACCGCCTTGGGTGGGGGCTTCCCGTTTCAGAGTCGGCCCTTGGTCCGGCGCGGGCCTCTTTATCCCTTGCGGGACTGGGGCTTGCGCCGGCACTGTTGTTATCGTAGCGGAGGCCTTGGGTGCTTTCTGGCGGCTTTCTAGCACCCTGAATACCCCTTCTGACTTTGCCTGGATGTCCGCCATATCGTAAGGAAGGTTCAGAAGTAGATGGTCCGACAGCATCTATCCTGACTGCAGGCCCCTGACGAACGATCCTACAGCTTGGACTGAGTCGACGTTGTGTACTAGGGACATCAGCTCTAGGAAGAGCGACAGGTATTCTCTCGGAGACTCGTTCGTAGTTTGTTCTAACTGGTCAAGATCTCGCATGGATTTCTGCTGCCTCCGGGCACCTGCGTACTGCTTTAAGAAAATTTTGCAGAAATCTTCGAACCCGTTTATGGATTTCTCTGGGAGCTATCTGAACCATAATAGGGCCGGTCCTGCCAGGGTTGTGGAAAAGATTTTGCAGGTCACAGCCTCGTCCCTGGTTTCCAAGGTCATCTTCTACTGAAAATGGTATATGTGATCGAGGGGGTCAGACTTCCCATCGAATGGCCTAAAGGTCGAGGTTATGAAGTCTCTCGGCTTGGGCTCTATCTGGATCCAGTCAGTGAAGGCCATCCGGTTAATCCTTCGCACAGTTTGCTCTGCTAGATTATCAGGGGTCTGGCTGTGATGGGCCTCGAGCCTTTTACTCATCTCCGCCATCATTTCTTGCTTCCAGTTGGGAAGCATACCTTCTGGGCATTCTTGGTGTCTTCTGTCCACTGCCGCTCCGGCTCGGGATGGCCTCGTCTGGCTTTGTCGCTCCTCCTACATCTACGATCTGGATGGGGCGGGAATTTCCCTCGGCGGTTGGCCCCCAGAGTCTTTTTGGACCTCTTCGTCAAAATCTTCCCTTCGCTTGCTCCTGGCTTCGCTTGCCAGCAGCCCTTCGAGGCGGGCGTTATCTCTGTGCACTTCTGCGACTTCTTCTTTTAAGCCCAGGATGGCCTCGTGGGCAATCTCTGCCTTCCGATTTGCTTCTGCCAAGGCGGCGAGCATCTGGTCCAGCTTTTGCTCTAGACCTAGTTGTGCTTTCCGGGAGCTCTCTTCGGCATCGGGATGTGTGCTCCTGGTTATCATTCTCGAAGGTGTCATCCTACGTTGTATGGCCTTTTGTTCAGGGAGAGCACGATTCTGAAACTCCTACTCTTTTTCTCACGCTCAACAGTTTCTCACAGACAGCGCCAAACTGTTGGAGCAGTTTTTCACCCGCTGTCCACATGTCTCTGAACTGATGATATTGTATCCTCTAACTGTCCACGTGTCCTTGCTATCCTAAAGAGCTTTTGACTTCAGGCAGGATCGGAGAGGCGGGGGAGGCCACCTGCAAAGACTCTCCGATGCTTAAGTCAGTTGTTTATCTTTGATTTAGGGTAGCAAAGATTTAGTTTTTCTTTGTATGAGTATATCTCTTAAAATTTCTTTTTATATGTGTACATGCCTCTCTTTTGGGGACGCATGGCTCATATATATAGTCCTGAAATTATGAACCTCATGGTTCTCAATCCCAGGACCGAGTACCTTTTTTCGTCAGGATTTACTCCAGAGATCACAGGCCGAGATTATCGTGATTCTCCCTACATCGTCGTAGCCTAGTTTCCGCCATCCCCTATGACTCAAGTCTGTCAGGGGCGAGATTTTGACAAACCACTATTCTGTCAAGACGGTTTGTCCCATGTGCACACCTACTCAGGATCGCATTAAATGTTCTGTCTGGGTCTAGAGCTGTTAGTTGCTTCCCATTATACTCTGGTGGAAGACCCTTGGGGCTCCCGACCCTCAGCTGTCGAGGTAAGAATCGGACTGGGCCGAGTCTATCCAGGGTCTTGGATGGGCTCGGCCCTAGCCTCGGACAGCCCATAGGCCTATGTGGTACCACGTGCGACTCGCGTAGCCTTTAATTAGTCACTCTGAACACGTGTCGGACAGTGTGCCTCGTTTATGACCTGTTCTGCCACTTAATCGTCCACATGGTGTATGATTTAGGAACGGATCCCACAATAATCTTTTTTCTTCTGAAGGGTTTGGTCTTAATATTTCCCTCAATTATGCATTTTTTTTTCTTCTTTAGTCTTCTTCTAATAATTTTTTTAGGGTATTTTCATAGGAAGCATTTTTTTAAAGAAAAATAATATTTTTATAGCTAGAAATAAAAAACTGAAAAATGAAAAAAGATCAACTACTAAAATTGCCACACAGATTAATTTCCTCTTAAATTTTCGTGTGTTCTTCATTTTTTCTTTAAAAATTTCAAAAGTAGTAAAAGTAAAGCTTTTCTTGCTTGAACAGTAGAAGTAAAGTGTGATTGTAACCAATGTCGGTTTTAATTTGAAAGTTGAAAAAGAAAAATCTAATGGTTGCTGATTAATCTAAATGTTAACCACACCTCTCGTCTTCTATACTAGGAAGTGTGTTTGGTAGAAATGAGAATATATGGATTTAAATTGAGATGATTATTTAATAAGAAAGATTTTTGCAGGAAAGAAACATGCATTTAAATAGATTTTTGCAGGAAAGAAACATGCATTTAAATATTAAATTTAATAAATTTTAATTAAATTTAACAAAGATTTAGCTTTTCTTGGTGAAAACTGGTTTACGACCAGTTTGTGGCATAGAAAGAAGGGATGAAGCTCCTTTTGGTGGTGATTTCAGCTGAGACCTCAAGGGAAGCCAAAAGAATGTTGAACAACATAACCCCCCATCATTCTTCATCATTTTTTCGCAGTTTGTAGGAGCATAGAAGAAGGACAATGACTGGTCAAGACTGCAGCCCACTATTAGAGGTAATGTCCATGTTTTGGGCAAATATGCTTTATGTTTAAATGGATTATTGTTGGTTGTTTTGGTTTTTAATACAATGATTGGTATCAGAGCAAAACCATTAAACTTAAAGCCATTATGTTGGTTGCCTTTTTAATTTTTTTGAATTTTTTCGGATTTTTTTTTGTGAAATACATCCATTTTTTCCAAAAATTATATTTTAGCATAAATAATGATATTTTTTTATTATGAATGAGAAATATGTATTTTGGGCATCATATTCGTGGTGTTTGTACTTGTTTTAGTCGTTTTATTTTCAGTTTTCTTAAACTATTAAAAACTTGAAAATGGCCGGATTATGTTAATTTTTCTGCACTTTTTGGAGCCATTTTATCACCAAATAAATGTTATAAAACCATTGGAAATGAAATTTGGAACAAAACTCAACAAAAATAGTTGAAAACGAAGCACTAGAGGCTAAGATATGACCGAATCAGGTCACACGGGTCTGAATCGAGTCGGATGGACCCGACTTAAGGTCAGGGACGACTCCGTACGATGTGTCATTTGGCCTCTGTTAGGTGAAAAATGACGCATCGTTTGGCTGAAGAAGAGCTGCTGCCATTGTAATAAAACGACATGTCATTTGATCACATAGGAAAAATGACATGTTGTTTATAGTGATGCTCAGTGGCTGTCGTTGTACGGAAACGACATGTCGTTTTGATTCAAAAGAAAAATGACATGTCATTTACAGTCATTCTTCAGCTTTTCATTTCGAGAAAACGACACGTCATTTGTTTGGCCTAAGGGTTAAAACGACATGTCGTTATTTTTAGTCTAGATTTTTTTTAAAAAAATCTCTTTCATGGCACATGTAGGGAATTTTTTGTTTGTAGTTTTTGACATTTTGCTCCATTTTCTGTTTCCTAATTATTTGTGTGATTTTGTTAATTTTTTGGCCACTATAAAATGTTTTATTAAATTATCACACATATTTTGCATATTGTTTTAAATAATAAATCTCACAATTTTTTGAATTAAATTAATTCGATTAGTTCCTGGGCATAATTATATGCATATTTAGGCTATCTTAGACCATGTTTAGTTATATGTTAATATATTTAATTTAACATTACACATGGTTATATATATATTTTTTTATAATTATGTCACTTTTTGATTATACGCATAGTTTGGATGATTTATGCATTGAATTTCATTTTGAAAATTTTTATATTACGTGGCATAATTAATTGTGAGATACTGATAATCATGAAGTTTATGTACTCACCTATCGTGAGTCTAAACTTGTCAAATTGTTGATATAGTTGCATCAATTATTATATTCTCGCTTTTGACCAATTTTGAGCATATTTTTTATTATTCCAAATTTTGTTATTATATGCCGCATTTTATTATTAGAAAATTTATTATAAATGGTAAATAAATTTTGGTATATTATATGGATAATTTATGAATTATTGCTCATTTTGTGTATTTTTGTGATTATTATTACTTGATAATATAAATGAATGATTGGCTATATTTGAATTTTGTGAGATTTTGACGGATTCTGAATGTTTCTATACTTGCCTATCGTGAGTTAAGAATGTCAGATTATTGATGGAAAATTATGATTATTATTGTTTTCTCTCATTTGTTTGATCACAATTAATACTAAGGTCCATACGAATAATTAAATTATCCTTTCGGTAATTTTAATATTTGGTAGGATGCTTAGATTTGTGAAGAAAATACATTAAATGTCAAAAACCACACAATCTTTTCTATCCTATCGATAGTGGATTGATGCATTTGGTTGTGGCATTTAGCGCATTGACCTTACCTGTATATGAGTCCTTGTTTTGCTTAAAGGACTCTAGCACACAATGATCGCGTTATTGATTGGATCATTGGGAAAGCTAAGAGGAAGAGTAAGTAACATGATCTTGATCTCATGCATATTAGTGATATTGCTCTTGGTATTTCCTCTAGTTATAAGCAATTCTTGTATCTCTGCCAGTTTGATACTAAATGGAACTATTATGTTTGATGATATAGATCTTGCACAGTATGTGTTAAAGTAAATGGACTAGGCCTTATAAGTTTGTACAATTCTTAAATCTACTATTTATAGTAAGCTAATGCCTTGAAACTCCATGATGAGTGGAAGTATTTAAGGAGGTATTCTTTAAGGTTAATGAGGCATTTATGGAATAATTAGTTTATGACATTTTTTTGAGAATAAGATTGCTAAAGTTTTTTTTTGAAGTGTTTGGTGAGAAGTTTGGGTGCTTTCCTTTACAATGATGAGTATAGACTTTTAGGTATTTTGAATTCTACATTTTGTAATAGTAAAGATCACAATAGTAAGGTGTTTTCCTAGTTATTATGGCTCATAGGAATTGGTATGGATTATTGAGAAAACTCTTCCATCTCTAATTTGTTTCGAATACATCAAGTCATGATGCTCAAAAGGAGCAATTGATTAGAGATAAGACTTGACTGTTATGAGAAGTGATCGACTTAGATGAGTTGACAATAATGCTTATTAGGGAAGAGGATGATATAAAGGATAGAATGTCATTGATGGAGTTTAAGTTCCAACTAGTCTTGGAATAACATGTGCACTTAGTGGTAAATATCATCTTAAAGTTGACACTTTTGGAGATAGTTAGATTATGACTAGGCCTATGATGAGGTAGTTAGATTATGACTAGGCCTATGATATTCTTTTGGGGTTACATATACTTATCTACTTTTCTCTTATCCTGGAGAAGCTTGATTTTATTTTGGGTGATTGGGATATTGGAATTGAAAAGTTAATTACACTATTAATAATCCTAAATGTCTAAGAGACAAAACTCTTACATATTGTGGTATACGAATTGGATTACGATTCTAGATTTTCAAATGGAAAGGTCAGTGATATGATCCATATGGTGTATTGCAAGTTTCTCATCCAAGATTGTTGTGCACATACTTATTACTTCAATGATTAGTAAACTATCATAGTTATAAGAGTAAGATTAATACTTGTGCAGTTTCCCTAGAATTAATCCATACCGAGATTTTTGAACCATTGATTCCTTAGATTATAAGAAGTTATAGATTATTATTGGTCTTTACGAATAACTACTACTGTTATGGTCAAATTGAGCTTATTACTCTAAAGGTCTAACTCATGAAAAATAGATTAAAGCGATCAAATCTGACTATGGTAGTTATTATAAGAGAAACAATAAGATGGAATATAATCCTAAAGCTTTTGCAAGATATTTCAAAAAATATGATATTGATAGGTATTATGGATAATGATTAGATCTCCTGGATACTATAATATTGCGAAAAGGTATAAATCACACATTTCTTGATATTATATGATATCTTTTAAGGATTGATTTATGATGATTCATATGTGATTAGAGGATTATGGATTTGATTATTTGTCTCATACCACCGTAATGATTGAGTCAGATAAAGTTGTCGATTTTATTGATGTTTTGGTACAAGTTAAGGGTAATGGGGGATTTTATTTGATGATGAATTTTCTGTGTTATTATCTCCATTTTTTTTTTCTGTTGTTTTCCGCTGCAATTTTGTTGGCCCTACAATTGACTAGAAACATATAGTCACTCATGTTACATCCATTGATCTGGTGATACTTAATAACTCCATATGTAAATGAAGAGATATGTATTCTTGTTGAGATCACAGTGATTGGATATACCTGCAATGTTTAGAGACATTATAATTTATTGGCAGGAACACGAGTTTTGACTTTGATTATACCTCTAATATGATAATCTACCAGCGAGCCATTAGCAGCCTTCAATTCTTATTGCAGATGACACCATGAATAGTAAAATGAATTTTAAGTTGTTTGGAAATGTGGGGCTTGGTTGAATTAGACAGTGATTTTATAATCTATTGAATGAATATAAATGTCTAAGACGAAATTATGATGTTTAAGTAGCAGTTATTACTATGTTGACTTGGGACTTCATTAAGTAGACGTGAGAAATACATTTTGAATGAAGTTTGAGAATTTACATGGTTGCATTGATTGGTTTTCAAATTATTGGTAATGAACACCTAATTTATTGTATCCATATTTTTTAGTTATGGATTGAAATTGGCATAAATATAGTGGTATTATAAATTTGATTAGATTGTCACTATTAGTGTGTTTTGAAGAATGTTTGATCAATATGTACATGTGAGGGTAGTGGGAGCAACTACATATTCATGATATTACATATTATAGATATTATGCTCGCATTTAAAGATTCCTGACCTAATATATAAGATAAATAATTGTTGATTAGCCATACAAATGTGAAGAATCTTAGAAAAACCTCGTATGTTCTAGGTATGTAGATTCTTCATATGGTTCTAATGGAATTTTGGTTTGTCTTAAAGAATCTATATTGTTAAGCTCTTTATAAAGATCCAGTCCTGGGTATTATTATTCTTGCTAGAAAGTACTAATTCTGAAACGTGACAATTATGAAAAATCGAAAGTCCATTAGTTGTTTTGAAAGAGATCATATAAGATTAGTCCCATGCATTCCTGGTAAATATATATGTATATATATGTATATACTCGATTACAGATATGCCATAATGTTGCATTTGTTTTGGTATGTCGGTTAGGTACTTGAGTGTTCCTTTTGGGTACCCAGGATCTTATCTTGTTTAAGTACTTGAGTGATCCTTTTGGGTACCTAAGATCTTATCTTGTGATTGACTTATCAGTAGACAAACATTCATGATAGTTGGATTTTGTGACGCCGAGGTTGTAGGCTATATAGATGATAAAAGTTCCATCCATATATATATTATGATGATGGTAGGAGGAGTTGTTATGTGATTTCGTGCTAATTGGACATTTACAATTGAGCTGTTTTAGGATTTAGTGTCAATTGGACATTTACAGCTACCTCGCCCATCAAAGTAGAATTTTTTGTGTGGTGTGTTATGAGACTACTAGTTATGAAATTTAACTGTGAAATCTTGTTTCAGTATTTATAATAGTTCACTCTATTCTGAGGTTGTTGAAACTTTATAGTTATGATTCCACAACTCTAACTTTCTCTTTGAACTTGAAGAGCATCATTAGCTCCAATTTTATTGATATACAGTTCCTATTTGTTAGAGAGAGTTGTAGCACCCTCATTTTTGTTGAGAACATACACACAGATAACATGTTAGCGAATTCACTTGCTAAAGAACGACCTTTTGTGTGTTTTGAGAATACGCATACCATGAGATACTGTTAGTAGCCTTGTTTGTATTGAATTAGTGGGAGTTTATTGCCATTTATGTATGATGAACATGTTATTGATTGATGCAGATTGCTTATGTTTTATGTAATATATGCATGATAGGGATCTCAGTCATTTTTGTGATGCACACACACACACACACACATATTTATTTGGTAAGTGATGAGACATTTAGTTTTAGTCTTTATATATGTATTGTTGATAGATCCATGTACGAAAGTTGTCGTCATATTTTGTAAATCTCTTACGACATATTGTGTATAATACTTGTATCCTATCGATTTAGAATTATGCATGATTAGTTTTTTGGGTTACTCATATTTGTAAGAGGTTCTTATATTTTGAAATATTATGGTTAATTGAGTATTTTGTATGATTATACTGTCCAAGTGGGAGAATGTTAGAATATTTTATATATAGACTAGTATAATTAATAGTAATTCACTCGTCTTAATTAAATCATGTTAAAGATAACTATATTTGTATGTATAATTAATTTTGCATAATATTACTAATTGTACCATAATGAGAAGGACTACATATCTTAATATATATGAAGTCCGTGATTTTACACTATTTTAGACACCTCGGCCGGCCCATTAGGCCAAGAGTGTAATATGATTAGGCCAAGAGTGTAATATGCTACAAAGGTCACCAACCTATTCCCATCAGCCCATTTTTTTTTTGGTGAAAACTGGTCAACGACGAGTTTGTGGCGTAGGAACGGGGGATGGAGCTCCTTTTGGACACCATAACTCAAGACCGCAGCCCACTATTAGAGATAATGTCCATTTTTCGGACAAATATAGTTTATGTTTTAATGGATTGTTGGTGGTTGTTTTTGATTTTTAATACAACACCTCAACGTTCGAATCTCACTGCTCGAATATAATTCCTACCTCTGATCTAAAAAGAGGAGGCGTTAACTAAATGTAAGAGAAAAATAAATTAAATAAATAAATAAATACATAAAGAAAGAAGAAAAAAAGAAGAGAGAGAAAAAAGTTAGGAAAAAGAATTCTCTTAGAACTCTCCACGTGTGATGCTCCCCACCATGAAATATCATGCGAAGTGGCACAATGCAGACGTGGCAAAGATTCAACAAAAACATCCAAACAGGGAACATAAAAAAAAAAAGAAAAAACACACCTTTCCTCTTCTTTAAAATATTGATAACTCGAGTGGGTCCGATAGTACGATCACCACCACAGCATGTGAGGGGGAAAAAAAAAATCAAAATACGGTGGCTGAAAATACGCCACGTGGACAGGCCAAAGCAGAGGCCAATCACGGCCCACCTTTTGATCGACCAACCTCTCTGTCTTCTCCGGATATTTTCTTCTCTCCCCAGTTTTCGCGGTTGTGATGCACAGCTGTGATTTTGTATTTTCTTTCGTACTGTATAATAAATCAAAATGTTTATTTTGCAATTTTGGAGTTGGGTTTTGGTATTTGGATTCAGATATTTATTATTTTTTGGAAGAGGATAAGGTAGTACAAGTACTAGACTTTATGATTTTTATTATTACCATTATTTTCTAAATTTTCTTTTTGATCAAGGCAAGAACCAAACTTTGGTTTACTTTGTATATTAATACCAACTGGGTTTTTGTGATTGTGAGGATTTTTGGATTTGGGATGTGTTTTCAGGGTTTTGAAAATGGGTGAAGTTGGCGGTGAATAGTGAAGAGGTGATTATGGAGGTGGAGGTGGAAGAAGCAGAGAAACGACAGCAGAATAATGATAACGACAAGGAAAAAGAAGTAGAAGTAGATGAAGAAAATGATGGATTCAAGGAGAGCTATCTTCCATGGATGGTGCTTAGAGTTCTTTTGGTTGAGGCTGATGACTCCACGCGTCAGATTGTTACAGCCCTTCTTCGAAAATGTGGTTATAGAGGTAAATCCTCTGTGCTCCTATCATGGCTTTTTTATTTTTTATTTTCTACATATATATATATATTATATTCATTTGTTATTGTTATTATTATTCTTTTATGCTTGTTCTTGGGTTTGTTTTATTTTTGGCTACTAATTTTTCTGTAACATATATATATATATATATATATATACTTGTATGATTGCAAGGTAAAAATAAAAAGATTTGCGTTTATATGAATATAATTCATTTGTGGCTAGTTACATTGTTAATTCATATTGAACATTTTCCACCTTTTACTAATGTAAATCACTGGCTTCCTTTATGAAGATCAGACTTTTATATGGAATAAATATTTCAGAGTTTTGTCTTAAATGTCTCTACGTTAGATTAGTTATCTGAAATTTGTGAAAAATTGATGAGTTATAGTTCCATTACTTACTAAATTGTGGTTCCTTACATCCTTTTGGAAGATATCTAATTATCTATACATTTAATTATTTTCTTGACAACGTACGGGCAACACCAAAGTTCATTTTAGAATTTGTTCCTTTCGGAAAGTTGATGGAAGGTATGATGTTTTCACTCTCTACAAAACGGC
The DNA here is from genome assembly GCA_002914805.1 of Parasponia andersonii. Classification (NCBI taxonomy): domain Eukaryota; kingdom Viridiplantae; phylum Streptophyta; class Magnoliopsida; order Rosales; family Cannabaceae; genus Trema; species Trema andersonii. The sequence continues at coordinate 38,963 of JXTB01000006.1, forward strand.
TGTTCTTTAATTAAAAGTGAACTTTGTTTGCTATACCAGTTTATGCAGTGCCTGATGGACTAAAGGCATGGGAGACTTTAGAGGAGAGGGCTCGAAACATAGACCTCATACTAACAGAAGTGGAGTTGCCATCAATATCTGGATTTGCACTTCTTACATTAGTCATGGAGCATGACGTTTGCAAAAACATACCTGTCATAAGTATGTCATCTGTTGAAATTGTTCTTTCTTCCTTGATTTTCTGGTATGCAAAGTTGGATGTGAGGCTAACGTGAAACATTTTCTTTTATGGTAGTGATGTCCTCTCAAGATTCAATTAGCATGGTTTTAAAATGCATGTTAAAGGGAGCAGCTGACTATCTAATTAAGCCTCTTAGGAGAAATGAGCTAAGGAATCTTTGGCAACATGTTTGGAGAAAGAAAACTGTACATCCCTTTCTTTTGTATGAATTGGATTTTTTCAGTTCATTTCATATTGCTCTTCCCCTTAAATGATATATTTTTCTTCCTTGCCTCCTTCCTTTTTCAGTTGGTTCACAGACAGTTGCCTCAAAACACGACAGCTCCACAACATCAAGTGGAGCCCGCTTCTGAAAATAATACAGCAAGCAATCGGTCAAGTGATTATGTGGCTTCCATTAAGCACACTAAGGAACTCAGTGAGAAAGTGAGTGATGTGCAGGTAAGTTCGTTTAATTATCAGTTATCTAATCATCTTATTATCAGTTTGAAAGATAGGATATTCTGTCTTCTTTTTTCAAGTTTCCACAAATCATAATCTCTGTTTAAATCTCTTTAGTACAATTGGTGTCCTGAGTAAGTGTCGAGCGTGTTCCAGCTTTTCTACTATTTTATTTTGATTTCTGAGATCTTGGTCTGCCTCTACCAGTCTGTTCTAATACTAAAGGGATCAGAAATGTTTATCAATAACTGAAAAAGAATAGTTTAGCTTATTGATTAAGTCTCTTCATTCTTACAGAGTATCAAATGTTTTCCGTCTTATTTTATAAGTACAGTTCTTTAAATGTGTCTTCTTGGTTGCTAGTTGACCCTAAAGGGAAAATATATAATTTGTTAGAACAATAAGTATCAAGATCCATGACGAAATGAAGTCAAAATGCAGAGTAAGGCCACTTAGCTCAGGGTAAATTTCCTAGTTCCAGATTAGGTTCACTTCATGAAGTTTTACATAGAGACTGCATTTTTTTCTGCCTGTTGTGCAGAGCTCTTGTACAACGCCTTACTTGGAAGCTGAGAGTGAGCATATCCCACATCTGCAGGATATTTCACATACAAAGAGTGGGACTGCTTCTAATTTGAGTAAAAACAATGTAGAGATTCACGAGGATTGTGCTAAGTTGAATGAAGAAGCAGTCATGCATGTCAGCAAGACAGGAGGTATGCTATAATCTCGTGTTTCCCTCTTGGTACTTATTTGGAATTTTCTTCTCTTTTCTTCTTTTGGTACCTAATAGGCTACTTTATTGCAGAAAAGTCAAACATATTCAAACCTGAGGTCGTATCCTGCAATGAAGCTTTTAGGTCCACTGTCTTGAGATTAAAGGGAGAACACACTTGTAATAAAAGAATGAAGCAAGATGAAACTGCCATGACAGAAAATTATAAAGTCAATGCTAATGTCGAGACTGAGATTGAGAGTGACGAACTGGTTAACCCCTCATCTGGCGCTATTGACTTGATTGGTACATTTGATGATCGCCCAAGATGTACTAAGGGATCCTCCATTGTCAATGTTGATGGCATAAACAACTCTGAATATTCTCCTCAACTGGAACTTTCTTTGTTAAGAGTTTGTCCAAGGGGCTTTAATGGTCAAGGTTCTGGTGAAAGGCCAAAACTGAACCATTCTAATGCCTCTGCATTTTCATGGTGAGTTCTCTATCTCCTTAAGACATCATATAGTGTACTTTCTCGCTAATCGAGGATCAAGAAATCCTCACCTTCCTTCTGCTTGCTTTTGTCATTATTCCTGAAAATTGCTTATTGAATTGGGCTTGTTTACTTTAAAAGATAAGAAAGCAGGTCTTGGTAGTTTTTACGTCTGCCATTTTAATTAAAGGCTTTTTCACCATTTACCATGGAAGAATTGCAATAATCAACAACTATAGTTTTGGGTGATTGGAAGATTCCTTGCCCCCTTGGATGGAAATTAAGAAAGATAACATGTGAGGACTAGTATCTTGAAACAGTATTGAAAGGAAAACATGGCTACTGGTGGTTCCTTTCCTGAATATATAGTCATTAATTTAAATTCCTATGTGCAGGTATAATAATAACAATACATTGCGCCCCTTTTTCCCCACACTTTCCAGCAGTCATACTAAATCCGAGGATTGTCTAAAGAAAACCGAGGAGTTTTTGTTCAGTCAATCCTCTGAAAATTCGCCACGTGCTTCTCAAGAGCGTGCTGCGACAGGTAGTAGCTGTCAAGACAATTTCCCTGCTATCGTTGTTGGTGAATCTGGGCAGACGGAGGCACCCTTCCCAAGCCCTCAACTCGGACTGATTCCAGTTACAAGTCTAAGGTTTGACGATGTTTCTTCTGGATATAGTCAGTTCTTCCCATCCTTCTTTTATGCACAATCAAGTTTATCCCCGATTTGGAGTCCCATTTCGGCAAGCCAAGGAGAAAAGTCCCCTTCTGCTGTGAATACCTCCAATCATTCTGATCCCAGAGTTCACGACTCAGAACAAGGTTACCAACGTTCTGAAGAAACTAGAAATACATCTCTTGAGCAAACTAAGGAAGAGCAGAGAAAGTTGGAGTTTGTGGAGGAACTAAAACCTTGCTCTCTTGGTGCTGATCGGAGCGCTGGTGGTAGCTTTTGCTGTGGTGTTGCAGATTATATTAAGAGTGATGCACGTGGGAGCATTTGTGGTAAAAATGATGGAAGTGCCACTTCTGCTATGGCAGATGAGAAAATTACAGCTTCTCAGGGTCTAAACGAAAATGGCCATTATGTTCACGAGAGGTTTAGAGGGATGGATTCTGTTCGTTCCAGTCAGAGGGAAGTAGCTCTAACCAAGTTCAGGATGAAACGAAAAGATCGTTGCTTTGAGAAAAAGGTATTACTACTACTGTTACCATCAGTTTTCTATTGTCATTTCTGTTATGTTCTAATTATTACTGCTATGGTTGGATCATCTACCTCTAATGTGAAGTATATGTATTATACAACAGCAGACATTGGTTTGCTTGTCCTTAAAATGAGTTTCTTATACTCTTCTTCTCATGTTTGAGCTTCTTTGAGTGACGTACTCTTCTCTGATTATACTAGTGATAAGTTTTAAATAATCACACTTATCATCTGATTAGGGTCTTTTTGAACCTCAAATACTGGTTCATTCCTTACACAGGTACGATATCAAAGCCGGAAACGACTAGCAGAACAGAGGCCCCGAGTAAAAGGACAGTTTGTTCGTCAAGTGCAAAACGGACCCCCTCTAATCGCTGATGGTTTGTGAAGATCATTAGCTTCCGTTGCTTTGTGACATAACAAGCTGTGTTCTTTCAGAAGCAAAGAATCCTACAACTTTTAACGCGGGTTCTTGTGTTCTTGAAGCTTTTGGTAACTAAGACTAGGATGGTAGAGTGACTCAATTGCTGTTGAAGATGGTTGCAGCCCTGCTAGTCTCTTTGGCATTACTAATTGGTTTGACTTGATTTTTACATTTGTTTCTATACATCTTTTAGTGCTGTAACTACTAAGTAGTTGGCTTAGAGTGAATCATAAGTTAATATGTTTTGCTGGCATCTCGGAGAACTCAACGTAGATTGTTTTGATTGTAAGATTTCTTGTATTTATAGGCTTCATACTGGATACAAGTTAATGATATCTTAGAGTAGCTATTTATCTATATATATACATATGATAGTTCCCTTCACAGTAGTTTCTTTAGTCAATTGCTACACTACTTCTTGTTCTCTGTTTACACTTTACATGGACTTTTCTTGTTTCCTAAGGTACCAGTAACGCATGATGTTTTCAATATTATATAAACTTTGACCGAGGTTTGTATCAAGTAATAATCATGTTGAAGTTGGGACCAAAGACTTTACTACAAAAGAAAGCAGAAGACTTTACTACAAAAGAAAACACTAAAGAGAGGAAACATAATCCTCCGGGGAAAGAAAGTCGTACCTCATAGGTGGAAAGGACGGAGCAAATGCATGCAAAGTGCAACGTGTGCTTTATCAACCATGGAAACATTTCACATGACACGTGGGATCTGACTGGGCGTGGCCCCACTATTGTCCAAAAACGTGTAAAAAGCAAAACAAAGCCACCTGCTGTACATATAGAGAAAACTTGGAGCCATTAATGAGTCAGAGGGCCTTATCCATTTGTCGGCAAAGCGTGGCTGGCTTCCTTTCTCCGCCTCTTTTAAGACTACTTCCGTCTTGCTAATCTTCTTCATATCTAGTCCTTTAAAAACGTGGGAGTAACTTAATAATAATTATATCATGATTAATATGCTTCATATAGCTTATTTTTTAAGCTATTATTTGCAAAAGAAAAAAAAATGATAAAAGAATGTGATGACTCTAGTATTTACAAGGTATGCACTTAGCTAGACGTGCTATGCTTAGTTTATGTTATTCTAAGTCTTGACAAAGTTCATTGAATTATATAGGACAATTGGCTTTACGTACCGAAAAGGTGTCAAAATTACTAGAATTGAAGCAGGGAGATGGCGCTGATAACTCGCTGAAACTCTGAATTAAATATTTCTTATAAATTTATTAACTTGGTTTAAGTATCACACTTAACTAAGACTATAATAATTGAATTTTTATTATTTCTCCTTGGATCATGAGCGGGTGCAACTCGATTTGAAGGACTCGAAACATTAACGAATTGCAGAGTAAGAGTCCAATAAGTTATGAGTAGCAGTGGAGCTAGAGCCTTCAGCTTGTGTCGTTTGAGAAAAACAAAACAAAAAGAGAAAAAGTGTATTCGTTTAAAGGAACCACCCACTTGAAAAGTGGACTGTAATATTGAGCCTATAATTGAGTTGAGAAACTTTTGGAAGTTATTTAAGAATGCTTAACCCCAAAGCAAATTTTATGCATTCAACAGATAATAAGAAACGGATTTTTAGGTAGCCCCTGTGTTTCAAGAAGTTTTACATCAAAGGAGATCCGCTTTTTTCATGAAAGGCAAAAAATGACGGACTAAAATTGAGTTGATGCTATCTTTTTGTTACGATGCTTTTCCCATCCCTATATCTAAATCATCATATCTCAATAATCCCATGTTCAACAATCCAAACAAGAATATGTATCCAATCTTAAAATTCATATAGAATTCAAGTTTTATTGACACTTGGATTTAAAGACACATGCATAATAGATTAGTAACGATATTATACTTGCATAAATACCACTTCATAACTCAACTACGCCATTTGACTAACTATACATTAATGCATATGTCTTTTACGAGTTACAGCGTCTTACAAAGCTTTTTAGAAAGTATGGAAATACTTCATTAGTTAAAAACTCTTATATATATAAAGCAGGCATTTGTAATTCAAGTTAAAAGGACCAAGCGAAAAAAAAGAAAAAAAAAAAGAAGGAAAAGAGAGAAGAACAGTACTTTAGCACTAAAGTAACCCAACTACGCCTATTTCCCCCTGCTTTTTGGTTCCATTTGTCCCACAGATTCTTCTTCCTTCCTCAACTTTTTTCATATAACCACAACCTACATCACCACCACCAAATACCACCACTTCCACCTTCTTTCTTCTATTTCCCACTTTTCTTTCTCATACATACACACATATAACATAATATATATATATATATATATATATATATATAGACACACACGCACACACACACACACATACACACCGTCTTTCATGGCAGAGGAGCACGCTCAACAAGAACCACCCCAGTGCCAGGTCCACGCACACAAAATGACCAACGAGAAATACTGCGCACGAGAGAGCAACGGCCGACGGGTCCTCTGCACGTGCGTCTCCATCTTCCTCATCCTAGCCGGCGTCACCATCCTCACCCTCTGGCTCGTCTACCGGCCACACAAGCCGCGGTTCACCGTTGTCGGCGCCGCTATCTACCAGCTCAACACGACGTCGACCTTGGCGACGGCGTCTTCTTCCCTGCCGCCGCAGCCTCCGCTGGTCTCCACCACCATGCAGTTCACCGTCGTCACGCGCAACCCCAACCGGCGCGTGTCCATCTACTACGACCGGCTTACCGCCTTCGTCTCGTACCGGAACCAGGCCATCACGCCGCAGGTGACGCTGCCGCCGCTCTTCCACGAGCGGCGGAGCACGGTGGCGGTGTCGCCGATGCTGGGCGGCGGAGGGCCGGTGCCGGTGTCGGCCGAGGTGATGAACGGGCTGACGGTGGACGAGGCTTATGGGGTTGTGGGGTTGAGGCTGGTGTTGTTGGGGAGGCTTAGATGGAAGACGGGGGCAATCAAGACTGCCCATTATGGGGTTTATGTCAAGTGTGATGTTTTGTTAGGCTTGAAGAAAGGTGTTGTGGGCCAAGTTCCTCTACTTGGAACCCCTGGATGCAAAGTTGATATTTGAACATTTTAGGTGCAAGTTTTTTTTTTGGGTTAATTAATTTCGTGGTTGTGTGTCTTTTAAGTTGTTTGATCTGTAAAACTGATCATCAGTAGTAGAGATATATAGATATAGATATTTAACAATGACGAAGGTTTCTTCTTCTTCATTTGGTTGTTTAGTTTTTTGCCTGCTTGGATTTTGGGCTTTAGTAGCATTACCTTTAGAGGCACATAATACGTTACCGTGGGAGTCAAAAGTTGGGAGTTGAGAGGCATGGCTTTCCATGCAGCCTATAAGGCATGGCCATTTCTGCCGTTTAAAATTACTTTTTTTTTTGAAAACTAAGATAAAGGTACAACATGTTTTGATTCCTAAAGGAACGAAGGCTATGGTTCTAACAAGCAAATTGTCTCGAGCTACAATTATAAATTATGGTGTTATAATTGAAAAGAAAAATAAAAGTAAGTCTCCTGAATTGATCGAAAGTTGGTTGTGTTATCACGAGGGAAGGAGGTGGTTGTCATGAAAATTACTAGAGCTGGCAATTCATATTATCGTGTCGTGTTCGGGTCGACACGATTACGACACGATATGATAACACCTAATTCGAACACGACACGATCAATAAACGTGTTAAAAATTTAAACCCGAATACGACACGATTAATACACGTGTAACACGACATGACACGTGTAACCTGTTTAATAAACGTGTCATGTGTCATATCATGACCTGTTTGACACGATTATTCAAAATTGACACGATTATTCTAATTCAATACGATTATGCACTACGTAATTTGATTTTACTCCTATAAATATGCTTAGAATTAATCAAATCACGTTTAATATATTAAAATATTAATAAATGTGTCGTATTAGTGTCATGTTAACATGACACGAAAACAACACGTTTAATTAAACGTGTTATATGAGATATTTTCGAGTTAAACGGGTTGACCCAAAACCCACTCGTTTATTATATATGTTACATGTGTCAATTGGAAATTGATATGAAAATTAAATAGGTCACTCAAATCCGTTTATTTCGTGTCGTTTTCGAGTCGTATCGTCGTATCATGTAAAACATTGCCAGCTCTAGAAATTACTACGACGTGGGTCCACATGGATAATACTTAGGACGCTTATATATTGCTAATTATTGGTATATAAATCACATATATTAATCATTTATAAATTTTATAGTCCGCTGCTCACATGGCTCACATTTAATTAGTGCGTGGGGCGAAGTAAATGCCTAGCCTGCATTCTTCTGTGAGCGAATTTTCTAGTGCAGTTAATGTGACAACCCCTTATTAGAAACAAGGGTTTGTATTTCTTATATAATACAAGGATAAAAGAAAGACAAAGTATTCATTATCTATTTGATATTATTTAGGGTTATATTAGTAATTCAATAATATATTCTTTAAGAAAAAATCAGATTAATAATTTGATCAGTTTACATGTACCCTCTATAGAAAGAAAAAAAAATAGAAAAAAGATGGAGATTATGCATGTTTAAGAAGATGAAGAGATCATTGTCATGCATTATTGAGACTCACTCCTAAAGTAATCAATTCTTAACTAATTAAATTTTATGTTTTAGTTTGATTTCAGGATTGAGATTGAATATCTAGGGTTAGAGTTTTGAATTGCTCATAAATTTTTTTATGAAATATGAGGAAGTATATGATAGAAGATGAAACCTATTAATATTAAGATTTAAATAAGACAAATTTTGAGTGATTTGATTAGATAAATAGAAAGTTATGAATTTTTGAGTTTTGGGCTAAGATGTAAAAATATAGTAGAGGTTCGGACCAGCTTTATAGGAACGTTGCCTAGTCTGATTGGTCATATTTGGTATGGTTGGAAAGCATATCGAATTATTTTTCCAACGGTATATAATTAGTCAAAAACGGACTTATAAACAAAGAGTTATAACCAATTAAAATGAGTACTACGAATTTGGAAATATCTGAAATTTTGGGTACTTTTAGCAAAACGTAGTAGCAGTTTTTAGGGCTTTATTGGGCTTACTTATGGATTCTATAATCGCATTCTTAGTACTATTAGGATCTCTATGACTTGTAAAATATGTCTCTTAAATTTGGTAATTTTTAGAGAGATACTAAAATTATTATGAATCGTGAGAAATTGACATTATTGGGAATAGCTATGAAGTTGATTATAGAAGATGCATGGGCGGCAAGTAGTTAATATTTTTAGTATAATTAGAGTATGATTTTATTATTGTGATACTTATATATGACTTGTGTGATAATAAATATTTGAGAGGTTATATTGATTATTTTACTTAGATAGATAAAGCGAACGAGGCAAGTAACTTTTGATTTTTTTTTTCTAGTAGTTTTTCTCGTCCAAAAACTAAATATTTTGTTATTTTATTATTTCTAATAGAATCATTTTTACAAGTATTTTCTTTAAAATATGATTTCAAGTAAAAATATATTTTAGTAATAAAGCCATTTATTGAAAGAAATCTGTTTTATTGAAATAACGTAATTTTTGTGAAAAATAATATGATTCTATGTTTTATATTAAATTATGAATCAAGTATATGAATTACTATTGAACGTGGTTACAAAAAAATTATTTTGGAATGACTATAATGTTATAATGAGATAAAAGTAAAATTATTTATGATTCGTTATTGTAAATAAGTGTTTTAAACTCTCTTTAGTGACTATGCACGTGGATCCAATCCACATGGGTTATATATGGACAATATTGACCTAGTTACATGGTTAAATATAGTAGATTCATACCTAGGTATATGAGTTGTCTGTAGTAGATTCGGACATATCATATGGGTTATTTGTAGTAGATTTGGACCTAGTCACAGAGATTAAGTGTGGCCATAGTCGCCAAAAACTATGGAAAAGTAAAATTGAAATTGTTATTAACTAAAAGAGATTCGAAAAGGCATATTTGGAAACTTATTACTTATTTTGTGAAATTGTTTACTAAATGACTTGATTTGAATATTTTCAAAAGTATTGATTACTAAAATCAAATTTGTTTTGAAAAATATTTGTTAATGATTTTGGTTTACATATGCTTGATCTAGCTAGTTAAGGTTATTTGTTACTTATTAGACTTCTAGCTCACCTTTTTATTTTTCCCTCCTAAGTTTTAAAGATAATCCATTAACAAGCTCACGGAGGGAACTTATTTAGTAGTAATTAAGATGCATGGTTCAATGAGAAGAAATGTAAAAACTCGAAAAGTTAATAATATTGAATTTATTGGATTATAATTTCTACTGTATAGTATTTACTTTGAATATCTGGAAACTTTATGAGAGTTGTTGGATTTTATGTTATACATTGGTATTTATTAGAGATTAAATATTTCTAATTATATTGATTTATAGAAAGATACCTTACATGTCTATGAGACTTTGTCTAATGAGTATGTGACGCACGTACTGGGTGTGGAACTTGAAAGTTAACATGTGTGACTCATATTTAATTAGTAAATGGTACTAAGTTAGATGCCTACAAGAATGGTAAGAATGGTGCTAATTAGCATGTGCCTGGGATTCTTCTATGGGTGACGGGGTAGTAGAGGTGAGTTCTGATGATAGTGGAAATAGCAATGGCTAATTTGTATTGATGATTGGGACAAACGTTGTGATTCTAGACACCAAGATCAACATGCACATGTAATGGTGGAATGGCACTTCACTGCTACTACTGCCTGTGACGAAGTGTAATTGGTACATAGTGCCCTTGTACTAGGCCAATAATGTAGTGTGGTACTCAACATGAAAAGAAAGGAAAAGTAACAAAGACGCCATCTTTCGTTATGAAAATACACAACTTTCAAGTTTTTTATATTTTTGTCCCTTAGAAAATCCGATCAAAAGGGCGCCTCAGACTTTTGACTAGTTACCTATATTTATATGCTTCACTACTTGAAAAGTAAAGCCAAAGACGTCTTATGGATTACTACTCACGATTTCGACGTATCATCTTTTTATAATTTTTTAGACTTGAGAGCTTGTAAGTCCCCTAATGATGATCTGCCATAAGAAAATGAAGTAAAATAACTAAAGGGACTAGGGGAGGGAGAATCCCAATAATGGGCATCTCATCTCTCGGCCTCTCATAATCAATGCTGTGATTATTCCCAATGTCTAGTGGCAGTGGATATGTATAAGGAATCGGATTCATATCTTTTATTTAGTTAAAATTTCTGACAAAGTAAGAGAGAAGAATAATATGACTTTTGATCTTATGCATTATCAGTTTATTATCTATGTCTCCAATAGCACAGGTTAGCCATATAGCCACATTGTAACATGTCTCATACTCTCAGAGTTTAGATTAATTTAATGTTGGTTGAAGTAATCAATTAATAACAGATTTCTGAAAGAAAAAAAAAAGATACACGTATACATATATAAACCTGGAAAGCTTGGGATTGGGCTCTAATATCATTTAGATAGAAGACAAGGTGGGGCTAAAATTTTTGAAGTGATGACTTGTCGATGATTTATGTATACGTTTGGTTGACAGGAAAGAAAGAAGAAGAGAAAAAAAAATTGGTAGGATAGAAAAGAAAATGTTTTTCATTCATTGTTATTTGGTATATTATTTGGTATATAGGAAGAAAAAAAAATTAGTATAGTTTAAAATGATTATTTTAACTTTTTATTAAAATTTTAAAATTAATATATAAGGTTGTTTTAGTTTATTCACTTTCATACATTGATAAAAAAACTTTATCTTCCCCATTTTTCTTTATTTTTTGGGGAAAAAATATTTATATAGAGTCCATTATTTTTTTTTCATTCTTTTTTCTCTCATTTTTTTCTTTCTCTTCTCTTTTTCCTCTTACCAAATAATCTAACTTTTTAGCTTTCCCCCACTTTTTCCTCAAACTTTTTCTTTCCTCTTTTTTTTTTTTTTCTTCCTACCAAATATAGCCTTAATGACAAAAGGTGAGATCGAAAAATCAAGAACAAAGGGTAGGGTTACGCATCCATCTATTTTTTTTAAAGGTCATATATATATAGGACACCATATAGGGCCAAGAAAAAATAGATGGCTGCGTAACCCTCCGGAAAAAATACCTACACATAGGTTAAAAAAAATACTTACTAGATTGGCAACCATAGTACCAATTCAATAGGTATTTTTTTTTTACCTATGCATAGATATCAATTTGGCTAATAAAAATTTATCATGCACATTTTTCAAAAATAAAAAATAAAAGAGAAATAACATTATGCACGTCTTTTTGTGCACCTCATTATAGCTGTTAGATCACTATTAGATGATGATCCAACGACTAAAAAAAATATCTACGATATTGGTAAACATATATATATATATAGATGTATATATGTAAATGTATCATTGACGATCGCCCCGAGGGTCGGGAACCAATTCCAAGCCCTCGATCATCCTCTTGCGAATAACCAACTTCTCACAGGAGCTTCAATTCCACAAACGGACCTCTTCGCTGAATTCCTAACACCCAAAATAGCTAGGTTAGACATATAACTTATCCAATTCAGGTCCAGGCCCACACCGAGCCGGTGGCATGCAAAACGAGGCAAATCTCGACCATCCAATCTCAATTTCTGTGCCGATCACCAAACATAGGTAATATATATATCAAACTTCTCAATTTTCCCAGTACATTCCAAAAATGACAACAAAAACACAATCCAACGGCCGAATCAATAAGTCAAACTTAAACTCAAAATACCCAAAAATGACAACTTTCAATCCGAGCAAAGTGGGGTTGAGATATATATATCTTGATGATCATTGAGACGAGACGAATCTAACTGGACCGGTTGGATGTTGAATGGTGGCCAGAATTGTCGCTGGTGGCCAAAAATCCGAAACAGCGACTTGGAGGTTTTCCTGTGATGCAGACGCCAGTGGCGGCTGGTGAGGGGCGAGAGCTTTGGCGCAGTATGGCGAGTCGATGCCGGTCAGTGGCACAGGCGGACGACGGCGGCGGCAGCTCTTGCGGCGTCCCCTTCTTCTTTCGGCCGAGAAACGCAGAGAGAGAGAGAGGGAGAGATCGAGGGAGAAGAGAGAGAAGAGAGAGAGAGAAAAGAAAAGGATAGGGCACATGGCCCTGTCTTATAGGGCTGTGCAATTTTTTAAAAATTGCACACATGTCCCCAAATTTCAAATCTCTATTAATCTAGTCCCTCAAAAATTGCAATTTAGTGCTTCTGCACAAAATTTTTGCAATTTAATCCCCCTAATATTACATTTAGAAAATTGGTATATGTCCAAATTACCCTCCCAAAATCCGGGTTTTTACATTCTCCCCTCCTTAAAAGAATTTCGTCCCGAAATTCAAAGTACAGGTCAAGGTTTACATCACAATACAAATTCTGACTTAAGGTCAAACAAATGAGGGTACCTCTTGTACATCTCCGTCTCGAGTTCTCAAGTAGCCTCGTCTTTCTTGCGATGTTCCCAAAGCACCTTGAGAAGTGGAATCTCTCTGATGTGTAGCATCTTCAACTCTAGCCAACAAGCAAACATGTTGCTCTTCATAGGACACATCTTCTTGGATCGGTACATGCACGTACTGAACAACCTGAGATGGGTCCAGCGTGTACTTCTTCAACATCGACACGTGAAATACATGATGCACGTGACTCAACTGTGCAGGCAGATTCAAGCAATACGCCACTGGTCCAATTCTATCAGTGATATCAAAGGGACCAATATACCTTGGAGCAAGCTTACCCTTAACCCCAAATCTTGTCACACCTCGCCTTGGAGTCACTTTCAGGAATACGGAATCATCAGTATTGAACTCTACTTCACGCCTCTTTGGGTCAGCATAACTCTTTTGGTGACTCTGAATCTCTTTAAGTCTCTCTTGGATACCTTTGATCTTCTCAGTAGTCTCTTCAATCAACTCAGGTCCAAGAGTAACACACTCTTCAAGCTCTGCCCAACACAAAGACAATCTACATAGCCTTCCATACAACACTTCATATGGAGCCACACCCACACTGGTCTGGTAACTGTTATTATAAGCAAATTCCACCAAAGGAAGATGATCATCCCAGTTCCCACGAAATTCCAGTATACAACAACGTAGCATGTCCTCAAGAATCTGAATGGTCCTTTCAAACTGACCATCTGACTCAGGATGGTGAGCCGTACTAATATCCAACTGCATACCCAACGCTTTCTACAAGGCTCTCCAAAACTTAGAAGTGAACCTTTGATCTCTATCAGATTCTATGCTCGAAGGCACACTATGCAAGCGTATGATGTTCTCCACATATAGTCTACTGAGCTTAGTAAGAGAGTAGTCCATCTGCATCAGTATAAAGTGAGCACTCTTTGTCAACCGATCGACTACCACCCAAAATGCATCATTCTTCCTCAAAGTCTTCGGTAAACGGATCACGAAGTCTATCGTGATCTTGTCCCACTTCCATTTCGAAATTGGCAACGACTGAAATAACCCAGCTGGCCTCTAGTGTTCAGCCTTGACTCGCTGACAAGTTAAACACTTAGCCACAAAGGTAGCTATATCCTTCTTCATACCTTTCCACTAATATTGCCACTTTAAGTCTCGATACATCTTGGTACTACCCGGATGTACTGCGAACCTTGATTTGTGAGCCTTAGTTAGAATGGTTTCTCGAAGAATAGGGTCATCAGCTACAGCCAACTTCCTACTGAAAAGCAAAAACCCTTCTCTATTAGTGCTCCAACCATCTAACTGCTCTCCATTTTGAAGCCGGTTCTAGATTGTCCTCAACTCCTTGTCTTGCCACTGACTCTTTTGGACAGTCTGGAGAAGAGATGTTGAAATCACAATATTGCTCAGGCAAGCAACCCCTTCATTCTTGAAGTACTGCAAGTTGTAGTCACAAATCACAACTGAGTTCCTCTAATCTTCAAACATCAGTATAGCTAGTGCACCATGAGGCTTCCTACTCAGTGCATCAGCTACAATATTGGGCTTACCAAGATGACTGTAGGTCGAAGTCATAATCTTCCATATACTCAACCCATCTTCGTTGTCCCAAATTCAGATCCTTCTGAGTAAAGAGATACTTCAAACTCTTATGATCGGAGAATATGTCAAAATTCACAGCATACAAAGTAACATCGCCAAATCTTCAAGGCAAAGATTACTACTACAATCTCCAGATCATGGGTGGGATAGTTCTTCTCATGTGTCTTCAATTGATGAGAAGCATAAGCCACAACTTGACCATTCTGCATCAAGACACATCCCAAACCCGTCTTCGAAGCATCGGTATACACCACATAAGGCTCGTTTCTATCAGGAACAGTAAGAATAGGTGCAGTGGTTAAACTCTACTTCAACCTGACAAAAGTTTCTTCACTTTCGTGATCCTAAACAAACTTGATGTCCTTCCTGGTCAACTTTGTCAAAGGCAAAGCAATTCTCGAGAAATCTTGCAGAAAATGACGGTAGTAGCCTACCAATCGAAGGAAACTACGTACCTCCATCACATTTCTCGGTCTTTCCCATTCTAGAACAGCTTCGATCTTAGCGAGATCGACTGAAATACCTCTATGGAAATCACATGGCCTAAGAACTTCACTTTTGACATCCAAAAGTCACACTTCGATTTCTTGGCATACAACCAATGATCTTTCAAGGTCTTGAGTACTATCCTTAGATGTTCGGCTTGCTCTTTTCGAGTTTTGGAATACACCAGGATGTCATCGATGAACACATCCACAAAACGATCCAAAAATGGCCTGAAAATCTAATTCATGAGATCCATAAATGCTGCGGGAGTATTCGTCAAACCAAATGGCATCACCAGAAACTCAAAATGACCATATCGAGTTCTGAATGCTGTCTTAGGTATATCATCCTCTCTTATCTTCTACTGATGATAACTAGATCTCAAATTGTTCTTAGAGAATAATCTTGAACCACCGAGTTGATCAAATAACTCATCTATCCTTAGCAAAGGATACTTTTTCTTCACTGTCAACTGGTTCAACTTTCGGTAATCCACACAAAGTCTCAACGAACCATCAGCTTTCTTTGCAAACAAAACAGGAGCACCCCAAGGAGAAGTGCTACTGTGAATAAAGCCCTTGGAAAGCAAATCGTCCAACTGTTCTCTTAATTCTTCCATCTCAGTAGGTGTCATGCGATAGGCTGGAATAGAAACTGGCTGAGCTCTAGGAACTAGTTCAATAGAGGACTCGATCTATCTATCTAGTGGTAACCTCGGTAAGTCTTCAGGAAACACTTCCGAATACTCACACACCACCGAAATCCATAGGTCTTAATCGTCTGTCCTCACCTTGCCATCCATGGCAAATAAGTTCTTATAACACTCAAGTTTCTTTCTTCCACCCATACACGCTTTCAGAACAGGACTAGGCTTCAACGGACTCATCCCAGCCTGATAGACAATAGGATATCCATCACTAGGAAAAAGAGTCACCCGCTTCATACAACAGTCCACAACTGCTCGATATTTCGACAATCAATCCATACCGAGTATTACGTCATACTGTCCCATCGGCAACACAATCAAATCAGCAAGAAGCTTCCTATCACCAATCACAACCCGACAAGACTTACACACACTAGACACATTGGTTACTCCTCCCAAAGGTGTACCCAACATCAATACATAATCCAAATCAAAAAATTCCAACCCCAATAGTTGAGCAAATAATAAGAATATGAATGAATGAGATGCACCAGTATCAAATAAAAAATGTACCCAAGAGTTTGAAAGAAGGATCATACTGTCAACAACACCTCAGTCGGTACGATCTTGAGTGTCGTTTGCCCCAGTAAAAGTATAGGCTTGGCCAGTCACCTTCCCTTTCCCCTTGTTGCCTCTCCTCTGACCATGACAGCTACTGCTGGATCCTGAACCACTACTGCCATATCTACGGCCACCCTGACTCTCTGAGGCCTAAAGAGTCTTAAAGTTTTGAGTAAAATCCTGAGGGCGGTACTGATGCTGATAAGTTTGAGGGGAAGTAAAAGCTTGCAAAGCACCCTATGACTGTTGTGGCCTCGCTTGAGTGTTCTGATAAAAAATAGAACCGGACTGGCTCCTCTGCAGTCCTCCTTAAGAAGGAGGTGATTTCTGCAGACGGTTGGCACACTCTTTCTTTCGATGACCCGGCTGGCCACAAACAAAACATCCTCCATACGGACTGCCTCTGCCACCCCCTGAAGAACCACTGTTGTTTGAGCTCCCATTGTTCGGAATACCTTGGGCTGACCACTGCCCTTGGTTCCTTCTGGTGGCTTTCCTATCATTACCTCTCTGTTGGTTCCTCCTGGAATCCAATCCTTCTTCGATGGCCTCTTCCTGCTGGGTAGTCACTGCAATCTCAGGAAGAGTACAGAAAGTCTGAGTACCAATCCTGTTGAAAATTTTCCGATTCAGACGAATCCTGAACTTGGCAAGTTGGTATTTCTCACTCATATCCAGTCCAAGAGCAATACTTGCCAACTCAGTGAACTCTATCAGGTACTCATTTACCGTTCTGTTACCTTGAATTAACGTCTCAAACTGGTTTACAACTTCATCCTGTTGATCCTCATTGGCTTACTGGGTCTTAAAAATCCGCTCAAAGTCTTCCCAAGTCAAGCCTACTACATTTTGCATCTGTTCCACTGTTTCCTACCAACGAATGGCACTCCCCGTCAAATGGGTAACAACAAACATAGCCCAAAACTTAACCGGAGTACCAAGAGCCCGAAAGTGCCTCTCCATCTCACGCAACCAAGTAATTACCGTGAGAGCTTCTGGTCTACCATCAAACTGCCCTAGCTGAAGATGCATGAACCGTTGGAGATGATCAGCCTGATCTAACTGACGTTCCCTCGGAGCTGGAGGCTGATAGTCTGGATTGCTCATCTGGACGAATGCCTACTGCATTGCCTTGATCAGATGAGTGAAATCCAGACGAGGAGGTTCGGTACCCGGCTGGTGCCTCAGAACTCTTCTAGAAGGCATCGTTACAAGTCTGAAACAATATGCCAAACTGTTTGTGAGATAATGATGCATGCTTGTCATAAAAACAACTTCAATCTAGTTTAATGGTGATACGTCCGAGCTGTTAAACTCAAAGCTCTAGTAGCAAAACATTCTGTCACGAACCAAAACCTGGGCCAGTGGTAGAAGGGGAATTTCAAAAGGTGGGAAATTCCTTGATTTATTTTGAAAAGTGTCAAAAGTTCTAGTTTTTATATAAACGGTCCATTTAAATAAAATAATCGGAATTCCATCTCGTGAACCACTCCCACAGTTCGTATGCATCATTAAACATAGACTGAATAATAATTAAAAATCACAAAGTCACATAAAAGCCCAAACATCACCATCATCCACAACAAAAGTCAAATACCAGAATAGCATACATAAGTTCACATACAAAAAAAAAATAGTAATCTTAGTTCAATGCTAATACAAAACCCAAATAGTCCAAAGACCATGACAACAAACTCCTAGCATTACCAAGAGACGAACTGCAATCCAGATGACCTCTTACTCCTTTTGACCACCAAGATCATACTGGACACCACCTGAGGAAGTAGGGGGTGAGCATAAAATGCCCAGTAGAAAAAATAATTACCTCGATCGAAAACATTTTAGTGATGGGGAATTCCTGCATGGTTAGTTTTGTCCAAAACATACATATATATATAATCCAAACCGGAAATCCATATATATATATAAACAGTGTAATCAAAACCATTCAATCCATATGCACATGACACAAATCAACCCATACCCATGAGCTCTCAAAACTTTAGTCCTTCTGCACAAAACTTTTGCAATTTAATCCCCCCAATATTATATCCGGAAAGTTGGTAAATGTCCAAATTACCCTCCCAAAATCCAGATTTTTACAACAGGGTTCAAGCTTCACTTAGAATTTTCAGACTTCATAAGCTTCTTATAATCAGGGAGGACTCGGATACACTAGCACTAGTCTAAGAGTTAGCAACAGCCGACCTGGCTAAGGGAGAGGGAATAGAGAGAAAGAAAAAGTTATTGGTCAAGCCTTCACTGTCACCGGAGTAGAGGATGCTCGTGAATCAACTGACAAGGGTGTTATTAATGGAATGATTCTCATCTCACACTCTTGGGTATATGTTTTGTTTGATATTGGTGCTACGCATTCTTTTATATCCTTACTATTTGCATAATTATTGGGATTACAATATTCTGTGTAGATTCTGTTTTGACTTTGGGTTCACCAATAGGTAGAGTAGCTAAGGTCTCTACTGTGTGTCGTGATTGTCTTATCTTGATTGACAGTAGAGAATTATTAGTTGATTAAATTGTATTGCCTATGCAACAATTTGATGTGATTCTCGGTATGGACTGGTTATCCAGATATCGAGCCAACATTAATTGTTTCAAGAAGAGAGCTATTCTTTTGCTTGAGGATGGATGTCCTGTTATTTATCAAGTTTGATTGAATCCTTTGAAACCATGTCCTATTTTGAAATCATTCACAGGTGGAACAAAGAAACTCGAGTATTATGGGAATTTGTTTGCCGTCAGTGGTGATGTGAGAACTGACAATCAATACCCTTGGGTATCAATGGTTAGCGAGTTTCTAGATGTTTTTTTGGAGGATTTACTAGGGCTACCACCTAATAGGGAGGCTGAGTTCTATATTGATTTGATTCCCAGAGCCTAGCCAGCTTCTTTTCCAACCTATCACATGGCTCTAGTAGAAATGACTGAGTTGAGAAGTCAGTTGGATGATCTTTTGTTAAAAGGCATTCATCAAGAACAATACTTCTCCATAGGGTATGCCTGTATTATTTGCTAAGAAAGTTGATAGTACGCTCAGACTTTGTGTTGACTATTGACGACTGAATCAGCTTATTGTAAAAGACAAATATCCTCTACTAAGGATTAATGAGTTATTCGATAAACTGGGTGGATCTAAATTCTTTTCCAAAATCGATGTTAGATCAGGTTATCACTAGTTGAAGATTTGAGAAGAAAACATACCAAACACTGCATTCAGGACTCGTTATAGTCACTTTGAGTACTTGGTTATGCCATTTGGTCTGACTAATGCCCCTACAGCCTTCATGGATATCATAAACAAAATTTTTAGACCTTATCTAGATCAGTTTGTAGTTGTTTTCATTGACGACATCTTGATATATTCGAAGACTCGAGAGGAGTATGCTGAACATTTGAGGACCTTACTTCAAATTTTAAGAGATCATCAATTGTATGTCAAGAGATCCAAATGTAACTTTTGGACAATAGAAGTGAAATTCTTAGGGCATGTGATTTGTTAAGGGGGGGTATTTTAGTCGACCCTGCTAAGATTGAATCTATTCTAAAGTAGGAAAGACCAAAGAATGTAACTGAGATTAGAAGTTTTCTCGGTTTACCGGGCTACTATCGTCATTTTGTGGAGATTTTCTTGAGAATTGCCTTGCCTTTGACAAAATTAACAAGAAAAGATATCAAGTTCAGTTGGGATAATGATCGTGAAGAAGCCTTTATGGAACTAAAGAAGATATTAACAACAACACCTATTTTACTGTTCCTAACAGTAATGAACCTTATGTTTTGTACACTGATACTTCCAGTTCTGGTTTGGAATGTGTCTTGATGCAGAATGGCAAAGTAGTGGCTTATGCTTCTCGTCAGTTGAAGCCACACGAGAAGAATTACCCTACTCATGACCTGGAATTTGTAGCGGTGATTTTTCGCTCTCAAGATTTAGAGATGTTATCTATATAGTGTGAAGTTTAATGTGTTCTCTAATCACAAGAGTTTGAAGTACCTTTTCACTCAATGTGATTTGAACTTGAGGCAACGTAGATGGGTTAAATACTTAGAAGATTATGACTTCAAACTATAATACTATCCTGGCAAAGCTAATGTTGTAGTTGATACTTTGAGCTGAAAACCTCATGGTATCTTAGCTGCACTTATTTTTCAGGAATGGAAGAACTCAGTGGCAATTGGTGAGTACGATTTATAGTACTTTGAGTCTGGCAATGCTACTTATCTCAATAATATTGTGGCTACACCAACACTTTTCTAGACTATACAACAAAGTCAATGGCAAGATCAAGAGTTGAGGACGATCTAGTATCAACTCCATAATGGTGAACAACTAGAAGGTTAGAATACAAAAGAGAAGGATTTTTGTTTTTCAGAGGAAAGCCAATTGTAGCCAATGATTGTCATCTCAAAGAAACTATTCTCATTGAAGCTCATAAGTCCAAATTTGCAGTGCATCCTGGTACTACAAAGATGTACCATGATATGAAAAGACAGTATTAGTGGAAATGTATGAAGCATGATGTAGCTACTTTTGTAGCTAAGTGCATAACATATCAACAAGTCAAGGCCGAACACCAGAGGCCAGCTGGACTACTACAGTCTTTACCCATATCAGAGTGGAAATAGGATAAGATCACAATAGACTTTGTGATGGGTTTGCCAATGACTCAGAGAAAGAATGATACAGTTTAAGTGATAGTTGATCGAATAGCAAAGGATGCTCATTTCATACCGAGTAAGTCTGATTTTTCACTCAACAAACTTAGCCGTCTCAACATTGATAATATCGTTAGATTGCATGGAGTGCCATCAAGTATAGTTTCTGACAGAAACCCAAGATTTACATCTAAGTTCTGGAGAGCTTTGGGAACAAAACTGAATCTCAGTACAGTTCATCATCCTCAAACAGATGACCAATCTGAGAGGACTATCTAGATTGTAGAGGACATGCTTCACTCTTATATACTGGATTTTAGTGGAAGCTGGGATGATCATCTATCATTGGTGGAATTTGCTTATAATAACAGCTACCGAGCTAGTCTTGGCATGGCTCTATATAAAGTATTAAATGGGAGACCATATAGATCACCCTTGTGTTGGGCTGATGCAGAGGAGCATGTTACCATTGGGCCAGAATTGATACAAGAGACTACTGAGAAAATTTCCAAGATTCAAGAAAGAGTCAAGGTTATGCAGAGTCATCAGAAAAGCTATACGGATCCAATGAGATGTGACGTAGAGTTCAAAGTTGGTGATCAAGTATTCTTGAAAGTTAGGCCAAGGCATTGGATCACTAGATTTGGACTAAAAGGAAAATTGGTTCTGAGGTATATTGAACCATTCGAAATTACTGCTAGAATTGGGCCAGTAGCATATCGATTGGATTTGCCTCCACAATTGGGCCGAGTACACAATGTTTTTTATGTCTCGATGCTCAAAAAGTATGTGCCTGACCCATCGCATGTCATCCAGTATGCAGAAGTGCCATTACAAAAAGATGTAACATATGAGGAATAACCATTTCGAATACTGGGACGAGAGCTTAAAGTGCTTCGAAATAGAGAGATACCGCTTATCAAGGTTCTCTGGTAATATCACAAGAAAGACGAAGCTACTTGAGAGCTTGAGATAGAAATGTACAAAAATATCCTCATTTGTTTAATTTTCAACTTGAAGTTATACTTTCACCCTTGTTTTGTATTCGAATTTCGGGACGAAACTCCTTTGAGAGGGAAGGAAGATGTAAAATCTGAAACTTTTAAAGGTCAAAATAGATTTTTTGCACTCAATAGCAAACTTATAAATAAGTAATTTTTGGAATAAAATAATAAAAATATCTGGACTATTTTATATCTAAAATATTTTATTAATTTGTTATAGTATCCAATCTTTGCATATAAACCTCTAAAAATGCTCAAATTCTCAAAAAGAGAGGCTTCGAAGAGAGAAAAAGAGAGAAAGGAGCACTTTCCATCTGTGCTCTGTTGTGTTGCCACTGTTGCCCACTAGACCTACATTCTAACTCATGTCGAAGAGCTTTTGAAGTTGAAACCAACGCCACAAGTCTCGCCTCATTTCGACGTCAAACGAATCCGTAGCGGCTACGCAAAAATTCCGTTTCCAACTAGGTTTTCTGGCCACCGGAACATTATCTGACTTTCGTTTTCGACACCTCTAGCAAGTGGAGGCATGTCTCATTATCGCCAACCAGCTTCAATTAGTTTCTCGTCAAAATTCCTCTCCAGTAAGTTTTTACAATTTTACTATTTTTACTAACTATGTAAAAAATGATATTTACTAGGGCTGGCAATTTGTGTTATCGTGTCATGTTCGGGTCAACACAATTACGCCACGATACGATAACACTTAACCTGAATACGACATAATTAATAAACGTGTCAAAAATTTAAACTCGAATATGACACAATTAATACATGTGTAACAAGACACGACATGTGTAACCCATTTAAGAAACGTGTCATGTGTCATATTATGACCTGTTTGACACGATTATTCTAATTTAACACAATTATGCACTACTTAATTTAATTTTACACCTAGAAATATGCTTATGATTAATCAAAATCATGTTTAATATATTAAAATATTAATAAATGTGTCGTATTAGTGTCGTATTGACATGACATGAAAACGACACGTTTAATTAAATGGGTTACATGGGTCATTTTCGGGTTAAGCGGGTTGACCCAAAACCCACCCGTTTATTACACATATTACACGTGTCAACCCAAAATTGAAACGAAAATTAAATAGGTCACCCAAGCCTGTTTATTTCATGTCATTTTTGAGTCGTATCATCATGTCATGTAAAAAATTTCCAGCCCTAATATTTACATAATTATTTAGGTTAAATGATTTATTTACCTGAGATAAATGAATGAGATGAAAGAGGGTTAAAAATCATAAATAATCATGGTAAAAAGGATAATGGTAAGTGTGGTAAACAGTAATTAGAAAAAGAGGACATTTTCTAATTATTTTCAAAGGTGGTATTTATGTAATTCTAGGATTTTTGGGCTTAATTATTGCTAGGGATCTCGAAATTGAGTTCTGACTCCAAATTTGGACATAGTGAGGTGGAGACATAAATTTTGATATAAAATATCACTACGTTTCATTGAGCAACAAAAATTAGAATTTCGTAGCATAAAATTGTACTGTTTTGCGTGCCATAATAAAATCCCGCACCGGGACCTGTTTTTGACAAAATATATGTCTAACTTAGCATATTTGGGTGCCTTGAATTCAGTGGTGACCTCCATTTCTGTGCTTAAAGCTTCGGTTGAAAAGTCACTTTTTCAAGTTAACTTGCCGTGAACCAGAAATTGATTTTTAAGCAACTGAGTGATCAATATGGGATTGTTTGAGTGTCATTGGCCTAGTATTACTACCATGATGAGGTGGTGGTTCGATTACCTAAATTTTATATTTATTTTGGATTTTAATTGCATTAAAACTATTATGAAAACTCGTGATTTTACGATAGTTTATGAAATTGCAAATTATTAGATTGTGCTGGGATTGGACTATTTTATACATATTTTTATATTGTGACTATGGGGTAAAATAGCGGTGTACTGTCCATGTACAGTAAATCCCAGAATAATGCCAAGTTGAATTTTAAAGCATGATTTGATTATTGGATGCATGGTTGTTGTATACTATTACACGTTGTACATACCATAGGATCACATACTTGAGTTCTATAATAGCATCACCGTATTTTTAGATCGTTGGCAAGTTGCTGTAGTGCTATTTGAGAGATTCAGGCCCCTGCACAAGTTTTTATGGATATACCTATAGGTAATATCAGGATGCTGGGTACCTCTGCTACAGAGATATTACAGGATCGTGATGGGAGGGTGAGAGCTTACTTATATTCTTATTGATATATGATATGTACAATGATGTGGTTTGATTTTGGTTTTAAATAGGTGATTACTCTAGATACCATGGATTTATAAACTTGATTTATAAATAGATTTAAAGGAACTAACTATGCAGATTTGAGAAATTGCATCAATCCAAAAGGTAATTAAATTCCTACTGAGCATGTAAATGCTCAACCCATTACTTTTTCCCACTCAGGCAGTACTCGATATGATTTTTGAGATTCAGGAGTAGTTAAGGAGGAGCTAGTTACCAAGTGGGAAACTAATAACTTTGTAAGATATTTTTGTTTATTTATTTTGGCTTGTAATAAAATACTTAAGGGCCTGTTTCACGGACTCGGTCTGTACAATTAGTGTATTAGATTGTGAAACTGCTGATGATGATGCTTAGTTTGTTTTAATAAATTTCATTAACAATCTTCATATAATGGTGATCACAAATATAATGGTGATCACAAAACTATGGAAATTTTACTATTAAAATTATTTTATAAATTTTTCAAAAAAAAATTTTTAATTTTCACTTGTGAAATTCTCTTTCTGCCACTAGCCTGAGGTATGGGTCGTGACAAAAGTTCTCTAGAGTATAGGCATCAGTGTAATAGAGTTTGAGCATTTTTTTAGTTCACCAGAGTAGCAATTATAGTACAATAATCGTTGCTTATTGATCATTGTATCCTGGAAAACAGATACCTAACAACCTCGAGCGTCTACTAAAAACAGGTGAATCTATTTTAAGGAAATTGTGTGATATAGAAACCCCAACTCCTCATTTTAATTGAGTGTTCTATTGATTTGGTATTGCTCTTGTTAATTTATTCATTCTACTAATTTTGTATTGTTGTTGTTATTAAATTTCCAATATTTTGTATGTTGATTTATATGTTATATGAATATTTTGGCTAACATAGTTTAGTAGTACAACTTTACTAGTTGGATGCTCTAAAGGCTGAGATACATTCCCCATTTCAAGTGACATGTGGTGCTTTATCCTAACTTCTAAGTACTAGGGGACCACAAAGGCAAAGTTCTACCTCTTTCTCATACAAGGGGTAAGCCATCATAATATCCGAATAACTTATTTGTCATTTCTTCCATCATTCTCTTGCACTCCTAATTTTGAGTACATTTTAACACTATTCATGGAAAGTTATTTGACAGACACCATATTGATACCCTATTTGAGATTTAGTGAAAAATTCATTTATAGTACTTAAAGGCTTTTTCAACCTAGATGGTAGAGACAACACTTATATCAAATCTAAGTTTTTGGGACCTTTAATAAAAACTATTCGACAACGCATGGCAAAACAAACGAAAAAATACCAACTAAACAAACTAGCAAAACTATGTCCCTATTTCGATAATGTAACTACAAGAGAACTGCAAAATAGTTTGAACATAGGTTAAATGTAATAATGGTACCTCAATTATACATATTGTATTATTTTACCCCTAAATTTTTAATTTATATATTAATGACTCATGAATTATGAAATTATTACAACAATGACTCTTTTATTACAAACTGTTAGTTTTTTAACAAAAAAATAGTCATGGACAAAGTATATAATTAAGCATTATTTATTTCTATGGATCATAATCTCATTTTTGGCCATAGTTATTAAACTATGCACTTTGCACATGACTTATTACTGTTAAAAATTTAATATTTTGTGAAAAAATGGTCATTGGTGTAGTAATTACATAGTCCTAGTAGTCTATTGTGTAAGTTAAAAATTCAAAATCTTATTCTTAACTATACTAACCAAATTGTATGCTCTGTAATGACTTAAATCTGTTAAATATTTATAATTTGTGACAAAATGATCATTATTGCAATAATTACATAATTTAAGGACTATTACTATATACGTTAATAACTCAGAGACAAAGTTATAATACCCATGATTAGAATATCCTAGAATTATTAAGTGTTACTTGTTATTAATTGCATTTAATATTATTAAATTTATATAGCATTTTTACCTAACTTGATTCTATGTAGTGATAATATTCAATAGTGCTCAATCGACATATACTTGCCATAATAAAAAAATTATAACGTAAAGTTTACATTTACTATATGTTAAGAATTTTTATTTATAATTTTATATTTTGTTATGAGTGCACTATTGATCTAATTATCTTACATACATACTAAAAATTTTGTAGATTCCTAAAATAAAAAAAGTTGTAAATAATATAATCTAATACATTTATTTGAAGTTAATTAAAAAAATAATAGTTGTCATTAATGTTATTAATATTTAATTGAATTAATTTGGTATTTAATTATAATTTATATTTAATTTAAGTGTCATGTAAAAAAAAAAAAGAATGGCTGTAAATTATGAATAATTAGCTAACGTTAATTTTTAGCCAATAAAAATTTCCACTTATGTTTATATATGTCTAATATGTCCCTAAAATATTTCAATGTTAAATTATATTTGTTGTAGGAGAAATAAATAATTTTTGACCTGTTAGTGAAATAACACACAAAATTGACAAATTACGTGTTTAAACTCTAAAACTGCATAAATATTATTTTTATGTGTATTTTGTGATTTATTTTAATTTTGTATGCTAAAATATTGTATTAAGAATATTATTGTGAAATTTAACGTCAAATTGATTGGTGAGTAATGAGATATAATTTTTATATGAGCTGCTGCCAGTTTTGGTTATTGTTTTTGTATTAAATTTTGGAATTCCACACTAAAAGTATATTTTATGAAATTATTTGTGGGATTATTGTATGAGATACTGGTTATATTTTATATTTGATATTTTTAATTTTATACATAAATTATGTTCATCTTAAGTGTATCAAAAATAAAATAGTCTTTCGAGAAATTTAATTAAAATAAAAAACATAAATTAAGTAAATTTGTATCTATAATACTGATGATGTAGATGGGGCATGTAAGTCGTAAGTATTCAAAGGACATTCTCACTTTTCTTGACTTTTTATTTTACTTGGACTTAAGGTAAGTAAACCATACTTAACTATTTTAATTGTTTATATATTTTACATTGTATAATTATGTGTCATATGTGTTATATGTAGAAATTGATGACATATAACATATTGTTTTATGTGAGGCATAGTCATCCATATGCATGACATTATTTTATAAAATGGTATGTTTCAAAAGAACAAAAGTTTTACAATGAAATAATTTTTCTGAAATTTTAATTAAAGATTTTGAAATGTAAGATTATAAAAAATTGGTGTGTGTCGATGTCTAGAGGGCTGAGTGGATACGGGACGCGGGGGACCGGCATACCTACCTAAGATTAATGATAATAAACTGTATTAAAGAGGTACCCTATGATTTTGACTTTAAGGATGATAGGCCATTTTAGGGATCATCAATTTGTATGCGACTATATAGGCTAGGTGCACTCGCTTTATACCTCTAATATAGCTCTACTAAGGAGTTGGTATTAAAGTAAAACTGGTTTAGCAATCACGGTTCACTGGTTACTAAAAGCTTAGGCATTATACTAATCTGTCCGAATGATTAAAATGAAAAGTCTTCAAAATTATGAAAGGAACACAAGAAACATGTTTTAGAAAATAACTAAAATATGCCACATCAATTATGTGCATTGTGGTTTACTTACTGGCTTTTAGCTCATTATACTATTTAATATTTTTTAGATGATGATTAGTAGCACAGCGGATGATAGTGATGAGGTGATTTGGCGACATGGCGATCTAGTGGTCTAGATTTTAATTGTATAAATATTTTCTAATTTTTTTTTGTTAATGAAATTTTATATTTTAAGAAGTTCTTCTTTAGCTTGTGTGACTTTCAAATTATTGTTAGTATTTTCTTTATGAATTTAATAGAGACTTTAATAAGATATTTATTTTTAAAAAAATATTCAGCATTTTTTTTTATATTTTAAAGAATTTAATTATAACGTCTTCTAATCTGATAACCTTAGACTAAGGAGGTATTACAATTAAATGGTATCAAGGCATAGATTTAAACGATTTTGTAGACTTTTCTAGACCGCTATATTATATTACAGAGAGCCAATTCGTTGTCATCTGGTAATGTTAAATGTTACATTTTATTTATATTACACTGTTAGCATGTTCTATGTAGATTATATATGTATACACTTAGTATTTTCATAGTTAGACTCTTCTTTTTTTTCTTTAGTAAAAAATGGCTGGGCCAAATACTAGATCACAAAATAATGGGACTCTGAAGGCGAACCCTGTTGACCAAAATGTACCACCTAAAACCCCATTCACAGTGGGAGCATTTATGTAAGCAATTGCAACTCTTGGGCAGATGCAACAAGGAGCACGTACTCAGCAGATATTGCCAAGTACTATTGCTAAATTTAAGAAATTATCTCTTCCATCCTTTGAAGGCACTACTAATTCACTTAAAGCTGAAAAATGGTTAGCTAAGATGGAAAAGGCTTTTGCTATGCTCAATTCCACAGACAGGGACAAAGTATCACATGTTGCATATGTACTTCAAAGAGAAACATACGATCGGTGGCTAATGATTCAATGTCAATATAAGGGAAATGCTACACCCTTCACTTGGGCTATGTTTCAAGATGCTTTCTATGAAAAATATTTCCTAAAAAGTATTCAACAACAAAAATAGAAAGAATTCATGTCATTGGAGCAAAGAAATAATTCAGTCGCTGAGTATGAGGCAGAGTTTGCCTGTTTGGCTAAGTTTGCTTCTACACTAGTGGCAACTAAGGCTAGTAAAGTTCGATGGTTTGAAGAGGGTTTAAAACCCCAAACTAAACAGGTTGTCATTCAATTTGAATTTAATTCATACAGTGTAGTAGTGAGTAAGGCACTTTTGGTAGAGAGGACACAACTGATAGTATAAGAAGAGGTCAACACTCAGTAAGGAAATAATAATTGTGGTGGTGAAAAGTCAAAATTTCAGAAGAACAAAGGACAAAATCATAAAAGAAAGCATGAGCAAGGGAATAATAACAATAGTAGAGATTATCGTAATAAGCAGCAAAAAACAACATACCCTAAGTGTGTTAAGGAGCATCGAGGAGAGTGTCGTATGGGAACCAATTTGTGCTATAAATATGGCAAACTTGGACATATCTCTCATTACTATAGAATAGGCCAAGCATTTGGTGGTCAAACGAAGAATCAAGCTTGAGTTTATTCCATGACTCAATAGGACGCAGAGAATACACCTTCTGTAGTTACAGGTATACTCCTATAATTTTAACTTATAGTTGTTACATGGCTTATTTATTTGTTTATTATTTATTTTAGGTGTTATGAATATTTGTGGCTTGTTTGCAAAAGTACTTATAGATTCAGGAGCTACTTATTTTTTCATTAATAGCAACTTTGTTAGGAAATTGAATAGGACATTTATACCATCAAACACCTGGGTTAGTATATTAATCCTGTCAAGAGATATAATGGAATCAAGAAGTATCTTAAATGCCTATACAATCAAGTTTAGAGGACACACTTTGATCGTTGATCTTTTAATTCTTGGATTCCATAACTCTACATTATACTGGGGATAGATTGGCATAGTAAGTACCATGCCAACATAGATTGTCATTATCGAGTCATTGTATTCAATCCCTTGAATGAGCAAGCTTTAGTTTTTCTAGTTCAAAACCTATGCTATGTATTCCAATTATCTCTACAATGAAAGCTTGACAAATCCTCAATAAAGGTTGTATGGGATATCTAACTTCAATTATAGATAACTCAAAAGAAGGATTAGCAATAAAAGAAGTACCAATTGGGTGTGAGTACCCAGATATTTTCCCTGATGACTTGCTTGGGTTACTACCAGATCGGGAGATCGAATTCAAGATTGACTTGATACCTGGCGCTGTTCCAATATGAAAGGCATTGTATCGCATCGTACCTACAGAGTTGAAGAAACTCAAGATGCAACTTTAAGAATTAGTAGATAAAGGATTTATCTGACCAAGTTATTCTTCAAGGGGTGCCCCAGTCCTATTTGTCAAGAAGAAAGATGGGTCCATGAGATTATACATCGATTATCATGAAATAAAAAAGGTCACAATTAAAAATAAGTAC
Source organism: Parasponia andersonii (assembly GCA_002914805.1). Classification (NCBI taxonomy): domain Eukaryota; kingdom Viridiplantae; phylum Streptophyta; class Magnoliopsida; order Rosales; family Cannabaceae; genus Trema; species Trema andersonii. Next base: position 69,341 of record JXTB01000006.1, read on the forward strand.
TCACTGCCTCTAATTGAAGATTTGTTTGACCAACTATAAGGTGCTAGCCATTTCTGTAAAATAGACCTACAATCAGATTATTATCAGCTGAAGGTTAAAGAAGATGATGTGTCTAAGATTACTACTTTTCATTCAAAATATAGGATTATGAGTTCTTAGTCATGTCGTTTGGTTTGACTAATGCTCCAGCTATATTTATGAACCTAATGAATAGAGTGTTCAAGGGATAGGTAGACCAATTTTTGATCATTTTCATAGATGATATTTTGGTATATGCATGCTCCAAGATGGAGCATGAGCGACACTTAAGATTGGTTCTTGATATCCTTCGTGAGAAGTAATTATATGCTAAATTCAAGAAATGTGAGTTTTGGCTAGATTATGTACCATTTCTTGGCCATATTGTTTCTAAGGATGGTATAGCCGTGGACCCTAGTAAAGTTGAAACTATCAAAAGTTGGCTCGTACCGAAAAATGTAGGTGAAATTTATAGCTTTCTGGGTTTGGCTAGTTATTATCGACGTTTTGTGGAAGGATTTTCCTGCATTGCTTCTCCTTTGACATAATTGGGAAGGAAAAATTCCAAGTTCCACTAGTTCGATGAATGTGAAAAGAGTTTTCAAGAATTGAAGCAACGATTAATATAAGTGCCAGATTTAGCTCTCCTTGCTGGTACTAAAGGGTTTGTTATTTATAGTGATGTATCCAAGCTTAGTTTGAGTTATGTTTTAATGTAATATGATAAAGTAATTGCTTATGCATCATGACAGTTGAAGGATTACAAAAAGAATTGTCCTACCCATGATCTTGAGTTAGCAACTGTTGTGTTTGCTCTCAAGATTTGGGTGCATTATTTATATGGAGCCAAGTATGAAATCTTCAGAGACCATAAGAGTTTAAAGTACTTATTCGCATAAAAAGAGTTGAACATATGATAACATTGATGGTTGGAATTAGTAAAAGATTATAACTCTGTGATCAACTAGCACCTAGGAAAGGCTAATGTGGTTGCAAATGCATTGAGTAGAAAGACTATTAGAAATCTTTATATCTTGTAAGGTACCTTTATTCCTGTAAAGAATAAGATCAAAAATTTGATTTAGAGTTGGTATTAAAAAGGGAAATAGGTTATTTTACTGCTTTATAGATTAAACCAACTATCCTAGAAAGAATCAAAATTGCTCAGTCAAACAATCCCATGATTATCAAGTTAAAAGGTGATGTACAACTAGGAAAACATCCTGAGTTGGTAATTTTCGAAGATAAAGTGTTCAGGTATGGTAAGAGGTTATATATACCCAATGATGAAGAATTAAAGAAGGAGAATATGAATGAAGCTCATTATACTCCTTATTATGTCCATCTAGGAGATACCAAAATGTTTCTAGATCTGAGCAATCATTATTAGTTGGTTGATATGAGAAAGGGTATAGCAGAATTTATTGAATATTGTTTGACTTGTCAGTAAGTAAAGACCAAGTACCAATGACCTTTTGGTCTTTTACAACCACTTTTGATTCCGAAATGGAAATAGAAGTACGTGAGAATAGATTTTGTACTTGGTTTATCAATGACTCAAAAAGGATATAATTCGATTTGGGTGATAGTGGATTGATTAACAAAATCAACCAACTTCTTACCGGTTAAGAAAACCTTTAGCATGAACTAGTACGCAGCATTGTATATGGTAGAGATAGTGAGGCTGCACAATGTACCCTTATTGATAGTTTCAGATAGAGATCCAAAGTTTACATTTAGCTTCTAGAAAAGCTTGTATAAGGCTATGGGAATACAGTTTAGATTTAGCATAGCATTTCACCTTTAAACTGATGGTCAATCAGAGAGAACTATCTAGATATTAGAAGATATCTTAAGAGCTTGTGTGATCGATTTCCAAAATTCTTAAGATAAGTTCTTACCTTTAGTGGAGTTCTCTTATAACAACAGTTTCAGGCCACAATTAGAATGGTACTATATGAGGCTCTATATGGAAGGAAATGTAGACCCCTTGTACATTGGAATAAAATAGGAGAACGAAAGTTGTTAGGACTAGACATTGTACAACAAATAGCTGAGGTGGTTGATAAGATCTAACAACATATGAGGACCATACAAAGTCGACAAAAAAGTTATGTAGATAAAAGAAGAAAGCCTTTTGAATTTATAGTTAGAGAAATGGTCTTTTTGAAAGTAGCACCTATGCGAGGAGTAATGAGATTCAGATTCATTTCATTGGACTTTTTGAGATACTAGAGCAAGTGGGTGATCTAGCATATAAATTAACACTACCTCCATCATTACTGGGTGTGCAAAATGTATTCCACATATCAATGATGAGGAAATATGTTTCTAATCCTTCCCATGTTTTGAGTTATGAACCGTTAAAACTTCATAATGATCTTTCTCATGAGAAGGCTCTAGTAAAGATTTTTGATCGTGAAGTTAGAGAGTTACAAAACAAGACTATTCCTCTATTTAAAGTTCTTTGGAGGAATCATACAATTAAGGAAGCGACATGGGGACGAGAAGAAGAGATATGTGCAAAGTATCCTAATCATTTTGGTGCGTTCAATTTCGAGGAAAATATTTAATTTAAGTGGAAGAAAATCGTAATATCTATAATTAGAATGCCCTAGAATTGCTAAGTGTTACTTTTTATTAATTGTATTTAATGTTATTAAATTTTTATAGCATTTGTATCTAACTTAATTCTATGTAGTGATAATGTCCAACAGTGATCGATCGATGTATACGTGCCCTAATATAAAAATTATAACATAAAGTTTACATTTATTGTATGTTGAGAATTTTTATTTGTCATTTTATATTTTGTTATGAGTGTACTGTTAATCTAATTGTCTCACATGCATGCTAAAAATTTTGTAGATTCTTAAAATAAAAAAAGTCTAAATAATATAATCTAATATATTTATTTGAAGTTAATTAAATAAATAATTGTTGTCATTAATATTATTAATATTTAATTGACAAAATTTAGTATTTAATTATAATATATATGAATTAAGTGTTGTGTTAAAAAAAAAAGATAGTTGCAAATTATGAATAATTAGTTAACGTTACTTTTTGAGCCAATAAAAATATCTAGTTATGTTTATATATGTCTAATATGTCCCTAAAAAGTTTTAGTATTAAATTATGTTTATAATAGGAGAAATAAATCGTTTTGTATCTGTTAGTCAGATAATAAATGAAATTGATAGATTATATGTTTAAAATCTAAAAAAACACAAATATTATTTTTAAGTGTATTTTGTGATTTATTTAATTTTTTATAGTAAAATATTGTATTAAGAATACTGTTGTGAAATTTTACTTCAAATTGATTGGTGAGGAATCAGATATAATTTTTATATGAGCTGCTGCCAGTTTTAGTTATTATTTTTGTATTAATTTTTGAAGTTCCAAATTACAAGTATATTTTATAAAATTATTGTAGGATTATTGTATGAGATGTTAGTTATATTTTATATTTGATATTTTTAATTTTATACATAAATTATAGTAATCTTAAGTACATCAAAGATCAAATAGTCTTTCGAGAAATTTTAATGGAATAAAAAAAATAAATTAAGTAAATTTGCATTTATAATACCGATAATATATGTGAGGCACGTCAACCGTAAGCATTCAAAAGACATTCTCACTTTTCTTGACTTTTTATTTTGCTTGGACTTAAGGTAAATAAACCATAATTAACTGCTTTAATGATTTATATATTTTACATTGTATAATTATGTGTTATATATATTTTATATGGAAATTAATGACATATAACATATTATTTTATGTGAAGCATGGTCATCCATATGCATCACATTATTTTATAAAATGGTATATTTCAGAAAAACAAAAGTTTTACAATAGAATGACTTTTCTAAAAGTTTAATTAAAGATTTTGAAAAGTAAAATTTTATAGAAATTAGTGTGTGTCTATGTCTAAAGGACTGAGTAGGAACAAGACGCGGGAGACCGGCATACCCACTAAAGATAAATGTTAATAGACTGTGTTAAAGAGGTGCCTCATATGATTTTGACACCGGAGACGATAGGCTCTATTAGGGATTATCAATGTGTATGCGGCTGCATAGGCTAGGTGCATCTTTTTTATACCTCTAATATAGTTGTACTAAAGAGTCAATAGAAAAGTAAAATTTGGTTCAGTAATCACGGCCTACTGGTTACTAAGAACTTAGACATTACATTGAGCGCTCCTAATGATTAAAATAAAAAGTCTTCAAAGTTACGAAAGAATTACAAGGAACATATTTTAAAAAATAATTAAAACATGTCACATCAATTATGTGCATTGTGATTTACTTATTTGGCTTTTAGCAAATTATATTATTTAACACTTTTCAGGTGATGAATAGTAACATAGTAGATGGTAGTGATGAGACAACTCAGTGACATGGCAGTCTAGTGGTCTAAATGTTAATTGAATAAATATTTTCTAGTTTTTATTTTCTGTTAATAAAATTTTATATTTTAAGAAGTTTTTTAGGTGACTTTCAAATTATTGTTAGTTATTTTTTTTATGAATTTAATAGAGACTTTAATAAGATATTTATTTAAAAAAAGTTATTCTGTATTTTTTTTTATGTTTTAAAGAATTCAATTATAACATTTTCTAATCTGATAATCTTAGACTAAGGGAGTGTTACATAAGTGGTATAACATGTATAATTCAGGATCATTAACATCAGTAACTCGTTGAACAAGGAACAANAATCATGCATTATTGGTGATGAGTCACGTTTTAATTGCACGTAGTTCCAACGGATTAGGAAAAACAAAAAGTTTTTATACTTAATAGCAATCTGGAAATACTAATTATGTTTGTTAATATGGGCCAAAATACATGACATACATAACGTTTTGTGATGTAATAACATAAAATCATGCATTATTGGTGATGAGTCACGTTTTAATTGCACGTAGTTCCAACGGATTAGGAAAAACAAAAAGTTTTTATACTTAATAGCAATCTGGAAATACTAATTATGTTTGTTAATATGGGCCAAAATACATGACAACGTAACACCAACGTAGTACGGTCATCCATGAGCTGCACATATGGGCCTTAACGGTGGGGAAGATACCTTCGGCTTGCCATGTCAAGATCACACTAGAAGCAAATGCAGACATGGTGCTGTACAATGTGAAAGATTGCATCACAAGGGAGCATAACATCAATCGTGTAACTGTACAAATTGAACACTTGTTGGTCTTTTAGGTGTAACATTAATCGGAGGTTTTAAATCTTTTTTTTTTTTAAGGTGTCTCAATATTTCCAGGTTTTCAGCATTTACTGATCTATATTCAGTCATTAGATTGCTGGTCTCTTTCAACATGAATCGCATGTTCAATATTAACTAATTACAAAATAATGAAAAGTTTAATTAACACAACTAAAATGATATCCTATCACATGCATATGGTACCGTTCACAGTTACATACTTTAATTAATTTTCGTTTCTAAAAAACTTTAAATAGGATTAATCAATTTGTAAAACTACAAAGTTGTTTTCTAAATAATTAAATTAATGGAATTTAATTAAAAAAAAAATCTAACTTGAGTAACAAAAAGGTTGTTCACCACATTAAGTAATAAATAATTTTCTATAAATATATAAACATTTAATATATTATATTTTTTGGTACATTGACTAAATTAATTATAGCTATTTGATTAAAATTAAGCGAGAGTACCATCAATGGATAAATGTTGTAAAACTGGCCTTTGGAGTCCACCAATAGCCGATCTATTAAGTAACCAACAGCTGCAAAGCTTTAAAACTTCCATCTCTATCCTTTAAACATAAAAAATATAAAATAATAGAAAAAAAATGTCGTTTTCAAAATTATTGAGGATCATGGATTATATTGACAAGGTGGTTCATATCTATAAGTACTACTAGTCCTCTTCTAATAATATTTAAGTGTAGAAAAAGCTCTCTGGCTCTGGATAAAGGCTTGCGACGCCAAGAATAGTCGTCGTCGAGGGAGAAGAACAAAGAAGAAAAATAATAAAAGAAAAAGAAACTCTTCTCAAAAGCGTACTAGAAATTTATTTATTCATTTTTTTACTTTCACATATATTTTCGCTTTTGCATAGAGAAATAAAAAAGAAGAGAAGGAAAAAAAAAATGGTGATTCAGAGACTGGAAATGTGCATAGAGATGGTGAAAATGGCAATAGAATTCGTGATCGTGGTGGCGGAAGCGGTGGGGGTTGTGATTCAGCAGAACTCGTCGTCGTCGCCGCAGCCGTTGCGATCGACCAATTCGGCTTTACAGAGTAGTGCTTATCTTCCGTTTATTGGCTTTCTTCCTTAGGAAGATTTATAGAAAATTTTGAATTAATTAATGAATTACTCTCATTTACTTCTTGTACTTTAAGAACTTGATTCGGGGGTCACTGTGTAGAGTCTTCTCTTTTTATATGTATTTTCGCTTCTGGAATTATTGATAATGTGTAGTTTTACAGGCTAAGAACTTGTGAGAGATCCATAGTTTCTGATAATATTTATTGAGTGAGCTAGATGTGTAAGTTTCACCAACTGTGTTTGATACATTAAATGCCCTTTTTGGCTTGAAATATATGCATTTTTGCCGTTTTATATGTTGGGTTTAATTAAATTAGGAGATAATAAGCACACATTACAGTTCTATCTTAAAAATAAAATAAATAAAAAGGTTGACAAACTTCATGTGCGTCTGCTCCTTTTCCCGGCACTCAGTCATTAATTGAAAAATAAAAATAAGAAGGAAAAGAAAAGAAAGACGGGCCTATATACGTACTTTTCAATGTATTATCAATTTTAGGAATATAACATGGTATGCTATCATTGCTGATTATGTATTGCTACATTGTTGATTATGTATTGCTACATTGTAGTTTGATTAATCGTTGTTTTATGCTTAATTTAGTGATAATGCACCCATCTTATATACTGAGGTTTAAAAAGGTTTAAATCCTCCGATTTCTTATAAAAAATGATTATAGCTTGTATTTTGATACTTTGTTCAAATTATATCTTGTATTTTGGTTATTATAAATATTGATCTTTAGACTTAAAACTTGTTACAAATTTATGCGATGACGTCAATTTAAAATAATTAATTTACCAATACCGTTTAAAAATTTAAAAATAAACCGTATAAAAGCTGATCCGAGAATAAATTTATTAAATCATCTTGATAAACTATATTTTTCCTTCTAATAAACACAACCTTAATCTTATCATGACTTTCTCCTTCTCCTTTCTTTAGTATGTACTATCTCTTATTCTCTTTCGTGATCTTCTTTCTTTCTCTCATGACCATGTCTCCCTTTTCTCCCTATTTTGTGGTCTCATTCTTTTTTCTGATATTCTCCCTTTTCATTCTCTATAGATTTTTCTTTTACTATCATGCTTCTTTCTCTCTCATGACTTTATCTCTCTTCATTTTCTCTAAATTTTTCTCATTTCTTCCCCTAAGTGATTTCTCTCTCCATATCATGCATCTCTCTCAATATTCTATCGATCTCATCTTTCTCTACCATGACTCCTCTAATTTTTTCTATAGTTATCTACTTGAAATAATCTCCCATTTTTCTCTCTTCATTCTTTGTGGTGAACTTTTTTTCCCTTTAATCTTCATTCTATCTCTATCAATCTCTCCATATATTCTCTTCGAATTTTATCATCTCATTCCTATCAATCTCTCCATATATTCTCTTCAAATTTTATCATCTCATTCTCACAGGACTTCTTGTTTCTTTATTCTCTAGCATTGACTTTTACCCTAATCAATTCGAGGATTGTAACAAACATCACTGAAACCTCGACGAGGCCAATGATTGTTTAGATACTTCCTACAAAACCAAAGTTTGACTATTATAAATATAATACAATGTGGGTTAAAAAAGATAGCCTATAATATCTCCTTCATTTTTTTTTTGTATATCTTTATTTTTTTTGGTTGGCTCTTTTGCCACTATCATGACCGTAAATCCAAATCCATGGCTTTTTGTAATTTTAAGTGAAAATATAATAAAATATTAATTTATCGAAATTCAAGATAAATCAAATATCAAATAATTTCGTTTTAGTCCTCAAATTATTATAAATTCTATAACTATTAAAACTCTTATTAGTTTTAAATTATTTAAGAAAAATACTGGACGAAATTTAAGAAAATTTCTAGTTATTTCATTTGAATACTTGTTGAGAAATCATAAATATCCAAAATAATTTACATAAAATTACTTGAAGTTTTAAGCTCTCCAGTCAATAATAAAACTATCCTTATACATCTACTTAGTAGATTTATTAATCTTAGTTGAATAATTGAACGAGGGAACAAAATTTAACAGAGAATAAATACCCACCAGGGAATAAGAATAGGAAAATAGATACAAGTTATACAGCTTGTCTAACCACCAGAATGACTACCACAAATAGACATATGCTTGAAAGTGGGAGAAGTAAGGGGATGAGCATTCACATGCTCAGTAGAAATTTAATTACCTTTTTGAACGGATACAATTTTACCAAACCTGTATGGTTCATACTTTTTTCAAATCCATTTATAAACTAAATTTATAAAATAATTGATAATCAGAATAATCATACATTCAAAACTGAAACTGATATCACATCATCTCGTACCAGTGATGATCTGAAACAACGGCCGACGACGATTAAATCGTCGAAAAACGTCACAGTAGCCATGACTTTCACGGGCTTCTAGCGATGCCATCGTGGCACGACGGCTAGCAGAAGCGGCCTTTTAAGCTTCAACTGGAGGTGTGTGGGGCGGCGCTTCATGCCTGGAAGCTGGCGATATGGTGGCTCGTCCAGTCGGTAGGTGGTTGGGTGAATTCGGTTCTCATGAACCTCGGGGAAGAAGACGAAAGAATGAAGATTTTAAAAGCAATTTTTAAAAATCATAGTGACATGAGTCAATGTCTGGTTTCATAGGCACTGTTTTTGTTACTTATGCTTTAACCCGATTTTAAAAATTCTTTTTAACTATGCCATTATTTCTTTATAATTTAGTCCTTATCTAAAAATTTCTTTACACAAAAACCCAAATGAACGTAGACTCAATTTAGTCCACATACAATTCAGATATTTTTAATTAATTATTCTAAAAATCAAAATTTACCAAAATACTCTTAGATTTAAATTACCTTATTACCTTTTTAAAAGTTTGGCTTTTACATCCTTCATTCCTTAAAAGAATTTCATCCCTAAATTTAAATATAATACAAGGAGTATGAGAGCAACCATATGGAATAAGTGTTAGAAAGATAATGAACAATCAAAGATAGGATGTAAGAAAATCAAATCGACACTAGTTAAACAAGGAGTGTGAAACATACACCCTCTATTGTGTGTTAGAATCTCGTCAATATGTTGATACCACATAAGACATGAACTAAATAGGTACACAAAATCAGGAGTGGTAACGATATTCAAGACCAAGAGCCAATAATACAAGACTTCTATAATTTGAGTATAGATTGTTACATACCAAACTAGAGTAGCAGACCAAATATCTAATATTTACGATACCACCCCACTGATTATATCAGATCAATATTATACCAAGATAATCTCGTTTGTCTATATCTAGAACTTGATACTAAACAATCACTGAGTTCGAAGACTTTAACAAGATTCTGAATGGAGATCAATACCCTTATATTATACCACACAAGATAGACAAGTTCAAAGGTTAGATACTACAATGAAAGTATAATAGTATGAGTCATTTACTGTTCCTTATAACAAGTTAGAAACAACCAAGTATATGAAATATTTCTAGTTAAGAACAAGATTAAAATCACCAAGAATAGAAATCTTCAACAAAGGAGTATATAAGACAAGGAATAATCCAAACATATAAAATACAGGTATTCATATAATAAATATAGCCTATAGACTTCTCACATCTATTATGTCAGGTACTATCATATTGTAATAACTAATATCACGATTAAATCCAGAGAATCTCCAAGTTTCATTTCCTAATATAGGATTATATCAATAATCCTAAATTATCAATCACCTCCAAAGACTTTCCAATTCCTTGGTACAAGAGGGAAGTCACAATATATAAGTAAAATAATTAACAATACCATAATGCCCTAGAAATAAGATTTTAACAGAATAGATTGTCTCTGCGAGGATGCATGTCTTCCATTTTTCCCTATTTCATTTTTAAGTCGAGAACAATTTGAAAATATTTTTGAAAATATACTACAAAAAATTTGGGACATATAAGAATACCATACTAGTTCATAATAAGGTTTCATCTTGGCCATAGATAAACCAAACCTGAACTCTAAGTATTCATTTTGAAAATATAATAGAAAAAGTTTAACAACTCTCTGTATAAATCCACGAGTGAACCAATCTCAAATACCATCAATTTTGCCACCATAATGATGCTTGAGTTCACTTCAATTCAAGTTACGAGTCATAGGTTCAACTCAATATCAATAACTCAATCAGAATTTTCATCCACAACAGATTTTATTAGAAGTATCTAATAATTCTTAGAAGTCAACTCAGATAAAGTTCCTCAAATAATACTCATCCATCAAGAGCTTTGAACATGCTAATTCTCTTCAAAACATAGTTAAATGTGATAAAAGTTTTTCTTAAAATCTTAAAATTTTCTCAAAAATTTTCAAATATTTCTCTCCAAGAAATTCAAAAGTTTGTCTTTTAACTAACATATCACATATGTAAATACATTTCTATAATTTTTTATTTATGACAAACTCTAGGTAAGGTATGCTTTAGTAAAATTATCTTTGCGTTTTATAACTTTTAAGTGACCACCCTTTAGCATTTTTATTAAAAATAATTTTGAAAGATACTTATAAGATATAGAGATTTTATAAAAAGTTTTAGAAAAATAGTAGAGTATGTGTTAGGTAAACTTTTAGATAGACATGTATTTCATTCATCATTTTTTTTTAGCCTTACTCAAGTTGTAACTTGTACAACGCTAAGAATTTTAGAGTCTAATTTATATTTTTAAAGAAAATACCACATATTATTTTGCATAACTTAAATTCTATTAAACATTAAATCAAGCATGTTAATTCATAGTTTGAATTCATTTGAAAATCTAATTTGCATGAATTTTAAAAGCTCTAATGAGAATGTCATACATTTGTATGTACCACCCAAGTCCCTTTAAGACTTAGGTATTCAAAATTAATTTATTTCTATTTGAAACTCAAATGAGACATCATCCTAAGTCTCCAACACTAGGGTCTCTTAACACTTAGGATACCAAATTTAATTAGCCATACATGTGCTCAATTATCTAATTGAGATCAACAAGGTAAAGTCAACCTAATTTGACTTAACTAGTGAAAAATCATTTATTACTCAACAAGGATTTATCAATCCTACCAAATTTAATTAGCCATATATGTGCTCAATTATCTAATTGAGATCAACAATGTAAAGTCAACCCAATTTGACTTAACTAGTGAAAAATCATTTATTACTCAATAAGGATTTATCAATCAAAAGATCACCAATACCATGTATGCATTAATAAAATAAGTTACATATATATAATAAAAGCACGAAAGTATTAGCTACCTAAATAATAACGCACATAAAACCATAACAACAATGTTCACGAGTAATAAATGATTTCTCCACTTTGAAAAGACAAGTAAACTTTGGCATACATCCATCAAATAGGCAGAACAAATTATCAAGAGTAAAAAACTTATAAGGAAATACAATTATATTTTAATAATTTAGGCAAAATCAAACAACCCAAGAATCTCAGATAAAATTAAATCAATTATTCTACCAATACACTATTAAAGTCAAATTAAACTTAGTGAATTTGTACAATACCATACTTAAGTAAACTCAATATATCATACCAATCTATTAATCAGTGAGCCATAAATCATGCGAAAGTATCATCAATTTGCACACTTTGATATAAACATCAACTACCAATTACTCAAATCGAGTAATTAAAAGTATACAAAAATCAGAAGAGTTAGATCATGTCTCGAAACATCAATGCAATCCAAGCTCTTTAAAATACTTATCGCGTGATAGCTATCATAGAATCTATAAAGTTCACATAGCTTACTACCCGAATAGATGTATAAATATAAGTATGAATGTCTATTTGAATCAAAGATTTTCGATAAGAGTAGAACTTAATAGTCTAATGTCAATCCTAACACTTCTAAGACTAAAGCTTCTAGGTTATAATCATTCTAAGGATATTAGAGTTTCACTCTAGGAAGATGAATGAAGAATTCAGAACAAATCTGAACAAAGACAATATATTTAGCCAATTCCTAAGTGATATATGAGATATTTATTAAATACTTTCTAAAATCCTTTTTAAACAACAAAATATCACAGCTAAGATCCCAGACGGATCTGAAGCCTACAGTTCTGATACTATTTCTATCACGTCAGGAAATCCAAAATCGTGACTTTTAGTAATTTTAAGTGAAAATATAATAAAATGTTAATTTTACGAAATTCAGGAGAAATCAAATATTAGATAATTTCGTTTTAGTCCTCAAATCATTATAAATTCTATAATTATTAATGTAAAAACCTAGATTTTGGGAGGGCAATTTGGGGGATTAATTTGTAAAAGATTTGTGCAGAATGACTAAATTGCAAATTTTGGGGGACGGAATTGATAGAGATCTATGAACCACGGACTATAGTGCAATTTTTTGAAAAATTGTACAATCCCATATATTCCTACTCACGTGGGTATCCTTTTTCCCAGTCACACACATTCTCTCTCTCCCTCACCTAATTCTCTCTCACTCTCGCTTGCTCGGCCGAAGGGGAAGGAGAGGTCCACGCCACCTCTCGCCGTCGTCCGCCCGCACAGACCACTGACGAGTCTTCTCCAGGCCACCTCAAGCCTGCCCCTGACCTCCAAGAGCTGCCGTTGCCGGAGAAGATGAAGTGGCCATTTCAGATTTTTGGCCGCCAACGAAGATTCCGACCTCCGTTCGACCTCAAACTGGGCCCGTTAGATTCGTCTCGTCGCAAGTATTGTCAAGATATATATATATATATATATCTTAACCTCATAATGCCCGAAACAAAAATTGCCATTTTTGGATATTTAGAGTTTAAGTTTGACTTTTTGATCCGGCCATTGGATTGTGTTTTTGTTGTCATTTTTGGATTGTACTCGGAAAATGAGGAAGTTTAATATATATATATATATATATTACCTATGTTTGGTGATCAGCACGAAAATCGAGATCAGACGGTCGAGATTTGCCTCATTTTGCATGCCACCGGTCTAGTGTGGGCCCGAACTTGAATTGGACAAGTTATATGTCTAACCTAGCTATTTTGAGTGCTAGGAATTCAGTGAAAAGGTCTATTTGTGGAATTGAAGCTCCGTTGAGAAGTTGGTTTTTCGCAAGAAGACGATCGAAGGCTTGGAATTGGTTGCCGACCCTCCAGGTGATCGTCAACGACACCTTGAGGATTCAATAGCGTGGTATCGCTATTCGAGCGAGGTAGGGACTCACTTACCTCTGTTTTATATTTTTTTCGAATAAAACTTATTTTCTGCAACATATGATGACAAATGTGATTTTTTGTTTTCTTGAACATCTGTGATGTGAATTGATTATATGATGTATATATATTGTATTGCTCTGGAAATTTTCTAGGTACAGGTTATTTTGGGTATATTTAAAATAGGGCCGTTATGCTACTTGTTTTCCTATCAAAACCTAGTATGTTGATTTTATTGAAAAATCCGAGCATGATTATTTTCACACTTCAGTTCTATATTGCACGTGTCATAAGATCATACATAAGTACCGTGTTAGCATCGTGGGTCTACAGTGTGGCGCTGCGTGCCCCACCGTCGGTGTAGAGTCTGTAAACCTGCACGAGGTTTTGTTACTTCTGATTACCTCCCCATTTGGCAGGCGTAGGCAATTCGGTTGCCCATCTAGGCTTGGTAGGCGACACACGGGTGTTCCCTCCGGGTATGGGCTTAGGTGTCAGGTAGGCTATTAGGTATACTTAGTGCCATCATCCTGGGTTTCCACAGATGAGAGGATGTGAGCTCATGGATATGGGTTGATTTGTGTCATATGTATATGAATTGAATGATTTTGATTACACTGCTTTATATATATAAATGGATTTCCGGTTTAGATTATATATATATATATATATATGTATGTTTTTGGCTAAACTAACCATGCGAGAATTCTCCATCACTAAAATATTTTCGATCGAGGTATTTGTTTTTCCTACTGGATATTTTATGCTTACCCCCTACCTTCTTCCTCAGGTGGTGTCCAATGCGACCTTGGAGATCAAGAGGAGTAAGAGGTCATCTTGACTGTAGTTCGTTTCTTGGTAATGCTAGAAGCTTATTGTCATGGTGTTTGGAATGTTTGGATTTTGTTTAGTATTGAACCAAGATTACTACATTCTATCTTTGTCTGTGGACTTATGTATGCCATTCTGGTGTTTGATTTTTGGCGTGGATGATGATGATGCTTGGACTTATATTTGATTTCGCATTTTTAAATAATTATTCGATCTATATTTAATGGTGTATACGAACTGTGGGAGTGGTTCACGGGATGAAATTCTAATTATTTTATTTAAATGGACCGTTTTATAAAACTAGAACTTTTGACACTTTTCAAATAAATCAATGAATTTCCCATCTTTGTGAAATTCCCCTTCTGCCACCGGTCCGGGTTTTGGGTCGTGACAATTAAAACTCTTTTTAGTTTTAAATTACTTAAGAAAAATACCTAAAAAAGTTCAAGAAAATTTCTAACTATCTCATTTGAATACTTGTTGAGAAATTATAAATTTTGGTAAATTGAGTTCAATTGAAAACTTTAGTCCAACATCCAAAATTTTTTTACATAAAATCACATGAAGTTTTAAGTTNGAAATTTAACAGAGAATAAATACCCACAATGGAATAGGAGTAGGAAAGTATGTACAAGTTATGCAGCTTGTCTAACCACCAGAATGAGTACCACAAATAGACAATACCTGAAAGTATGAGAAGTATTAGGGGTGAACATTCACATGCTCAGTAAAAATTCAATTATATTTTTGAATGGATGTAATTTTACCCAAACTTTATAGTTAATACTTTTTCTAAATATATTTATAAATCAAAATTATAAAATAATTGATAACTACAATAATTACATATTCAAAACTAAAACTGATACCACATCATTGTACATATCATAAATTGTCACATCCCATCCTACTCAGGTTTACGAGCTCTCACCAAGGGTAGAGGTACTGGCTGCCTACTAAATACCACAATACCTAAGATGTATCTCATGCATGATTCTATGGTATATACAACATTTAACGGTTTACAATAACCGTGCATCAAGGAATTAATTAAATCATGCTTGAAAATCTCACTTGGTATTATTCTGGGATTTACCGTAAGATGGGCAATACATCCTTGTATAACCCATAATCAAAATTTAGAAATATGTATAAAAATCTACATAGTTCATTCCTAATATAATCCAATGCATTTCCATAGTTTATTAAACCATCATGTAAGCCACGATTTTTCATAAACCAATTATAATGTAATTATAAATCAAAATACATATAAAACTAGGTAATTAAACCCTTATCTCAGAATAATAGCTATACCAAGCTAAGGACGCTCGAATAAACTCTTGTTGGTTACTTGAGTACTCGAACGGTAATTTTGGGATCCCTGTAAGCTCATTTGAAAAAATGACTTTACTAACGGAGCCTTAGATTGAGAAACGGAGATCACCACTGAATGCAAAGCATCAAAAAATACTAGGTCAGATATATAATTTGTCAAAAGTTGATCGTGAGGCGAGGCCTGGCACATGGCACGTAAAATAGTATTATTCACGAGTCTCGTGGCTCGATTTTCGTGCTACTTCAAAATATAGTCATATTTTATATTAAAATTCATCTCTTGACCTCACTGAGTCCAAATTCGAATTCAGAATTCAGTTTTGAGATCTCAAGCCTTAAATGGGCTTAAAATCCAAGGGTTACAAAAATATCATTTTTTTGAAATATTTAGAAAAAGGTCCACTTTTTCGATTTGATAATTAACGTGCTTCCAGATATTATTTTAATACCTAACAACTGTCGTTATTATGATTTAAGTCCCTTTTTACTTCATATAATTATTTCGGGTAAAATAATTACTCATCAAAATAATTATTAAAATGTCACTTTTTGAAAACATTTGTAAGATGACCAAATTTAGAGAGTGCTCATCGGTGGCGAGTTACTGGCCAATATTGGTCGGTTTTGTCAGAGTGGATGAGCCCAGTCTGCTCGTACTGGCAGTGAGCCGAAACTACGGCCGATGACGATTAAATTGTCGAAAACATCGCGGTGGCTGCGACTTTTGCGGGCTCCTAGCGACACCATTGTGGCGTGATGGCTGGCAAGAGTGGCTAGCAAAGCTTCAGCCAGAGGTAAGAAGGTGCGCGAGATAGTGCATTGAGCCTGGAAGCCGACGGCGTGGTGGCTCGTTCCGTCGGCAGGTAGTTGGGTGAATTTAGGTCTAGGGGACCTCGGGAAGAAGAAGGGAGAATGAAGGGCTTTAAAACAATTTCTAAAAACTGTAGTGACACGTGTCGATATCTGGCTTCATGGGCACTGTTTTTGTTATTTATGCTTTAACCCCGTTTTTAAAAATTCTTTTTAAATATACCATTATTTCTTTAGGTTATAGTCCTTATTTTAAAATTTTTTTTACACAAAAACCCAAATGAAATTAGACTCAATTTAGTCCACATACAATAAATATATTTTTAATTAATTATTCTGAAAATCACAAATTATCAAAATATCCTTAGATTTAAATTACCTTATTGCCATTTTTAAAAATTTGGTTTTACAGCCATTCCTTTGTTTGTTCTTCCCATACCTTTCTAAAA
>JXTB01000006.1:87409-175005 GCA_002914805.1 Parasponia andersonii
TATAACATACCGATATGGCATAATTTGTTATAAGAATTAATTGAACAACTTGGTATCTGGACCTAGATCCCCGTCAAATTAAGCTGTCCTAATCCCTGTCAAACGAATGACAGGCTGACACCTCGTTGAATTTTTTTTACCTCAGGTGGGATAACACTTCACGCTTTCTAACAGGAATAAAATGTCAAATATTCTATTATTTAATGCTAATTTAAAGACAAAAAAAATCACCCCCAAATTCAGCTCATGTGGCACGCCCAGGTCTTGTCATGGATTTTGTCTACGTCAATCAAAATGGCTTAAAAACCATTTAAATGATGCTCTAAGAATTTAGGTTTGGATATATACATATAATTATGGGTATATATATAATTTTATTTATTTTTTTTTTAATTGACTCCCAGTTCGTGAAATAGGTTTTGGAGGTGAAACTGGTTTCTCAAAGGCTCTCAAACCCAGACAAATATAAAAACCCATAAATAAGTTGATCCCACGTATCAATGCTGAAAATGCAAACCCCAGAAATTGAAGGGAAAAAATAAAAAACAATATCGTTGATATTAGCATAACTAAGACAAGATCAGAATGAGAGCAATAACAATCATGGAGAGTATTAACAAAGAAGTCTGAACAAGAAAAACAGAGAAAAAGAGGACCGAGACAAACGAGTTCACACGTTTGGGCGTATATTTTATTTTTAGGTGTTGAAGGAGATTTTGTCGACAATAAATTTAGGAAAATTGTAAAATGTAGCTTGTATGTGAAAATGATTAATTAATTAAAGCAAAAAAAGAAATAAGAATTTTATAGTAGTTCAGTCCCAAAAAAGATGAGTCTACGTTCATTATTTTTTATTATTTTCTGGAGAATTACAAGAGCTCAAAATTACAATGTATTGTCCGGAAGGAAGAAGCAAAAGTTTAAGAAATCCAAAAAGATTAGAAAGAAGTCCAAAAAAGATTAGAAAGAAGTCCAAAAAAGATCAAAAACTCTCCGATTGAAACATTGAACTCCCTTTATATAGATGAGGATAGCTTAATGTTTTCCAATTGTGAGAATGGGTAACTGTATAATCGGGCAATACAATTTGAGTAACAATATAACTAGGTAATCACTTAAATGAGATGACTGGTTGATCTTTAAAGAAAAACTTTTATTTCCCTTTCTTTGTAGGTTACCCGTTTGACGAAGTTTAGTCTAGTTTCCTTTTCATTCTGGTCATACTTAACTCGTTCGAAGGAGGTCACACTAACTTATGCGGTGGAGGTCGCACTTAACTCGTTTGGAGGAGGTCGCACTAACTTATACGGTAGAGGTCGCACTTAACTCGCTCGAAGGAGGTCACACTAACTTATGCGGTGGAGGTCGCACGTAACTCTTTCGGAAGAGATTATATTTAATTCTTTCTCATGCGACCTGACACGTTCACTTGGTCAACTATTCTCTTTTTGGTATTGACTAACATATAGGATTTTAGACCGCACAACAATTGCCCCTCAGCTCCATTAGTTTTTTATGACAAAATGGAGCTTCCATCTACTAGAACTGCGAGCTTAAAAAATACGATGTTATGACCTAGACTTGAGACCATTGAAGAGTCGAAGAGTCGCCAGATCTTAAATCTCACATTTTCAAGATCACGCGTACCTTTTTCTGACCAGATGAAACCATGTGTCACCTTTTCTAAGAAGAATAGCAAAACTCTAGGAGATTTTTCCCTTCTTTTCCTTTTTAAAACAGACACAATGATAGCGATGATGCCAGATGTTGTCTTAAATCGAATCGTTTCAAATTTTGAAAAGATACCGATTTAATTTCAGAAAAAATTAAATCCCGTGTGAACTTCGGCTTTTAGATCTGAAAATTAAATACCTTGATCTACGGTTGTGATTTGACGACGCTCGAGGCATATATATCAAAAACAAATCTGCCTCCTCTTCAAAAAACCTATCGTCTGCTATTTCTCTCGAAACCCGAAATATTCACAGAGCAACCCTTCCGGCATCGTTCTGTTTCTCAGCTCGCACAACTTTGTCATCTTCTCCGACTAAGTTATCATCATAATCCTTCAGATATCATCTTGGTCCCTCTGTCTTCGAAGAAAGGTTAGTATATATCACTCTCTCTCTTATTCTTCGATTTTTCCAGAACTCTTATTTACAGATCCTATTTTTAGAAAATAGGAACAAACTGTAGAGCCTAAATATTCTGAACATAAACCCATCCTATATTCAGATGGACTGTAAAATGGAAATTTTTAAATCTCCTTCGTTGGTTTATAGAATACCTTCTTTTAGATGACTGACAGAGATGAACTCGTGAAAGAGTTTTTTTATTTTCTTTTTCAACGAACTGCTCGAACGATTTTTATGAATCTATAGATCGATTAGAAAAAATTCGATGAGTAACTTATTGATGCAATCCTAGGATGAGACCCCAAAACTGCTCGTATATAGCTAAGGTCCCTGATGCTCGCATAGGATTAAATCCATCCATATTTCTTTTCAGATGTCTAGTAGTAAGATTTTAGGGAAGGGAATGCATTCTTAGGAGAATCTTCCAATACCAGTGTTAGCTCCATAAACCTCGAAGATTATCTTGAGCTAGAACCTGAAATTAAGATAACCAAGATCAGGCAAAGTAGTCCTCGCATAGGCGACCTTCCTCAAGACCAATGGCCCCGGCATATCAGAGATACCCCTGCATTCGCAACGGGTTATCAATATGTAGAGGGAGACTGGTTATATACCAAAATAAGGACGAACTGCATCACGAACAGGCTCAGTAAGATCATGTGCAACTACAAGATCGCCATCCATCTTCGCCTTCCCATGGAGTTCAATCGACCACATACTCTACCTCACGGAATTGCCTCATTCTCTAAAGCAGTTCTCAAATGCGGGGTCCACCTCCCACTTCATCCTTACATAAAATCTATCGTCGATTATTACAGAGTCGTTCCTTTTCAACTAACTCCAAACACTTATAGATATATGGTAGGTCTGTACATACTATACCATAAACTAGACTTAGAAACCCCCACTCCTGAAGAGTTCGCTTGGTTTTACCAAGTAAAATCAAACCCATCAGACTTCGGTTTCTTTTATGCGAGCAAGTGGTCTAACCAAGCAATAAAAATTATCTACGGGGTTCGCAACAACATGGGAAAATGGAAAAATCTATTTTTCCACTTTAACTATGCGAATAACGGCTTCTTTCAGAATCCTGGTAGGTAGCTTTCAGTTTATCGCCTTTTCTGTATAATCATATTTATTCTGATCGCACTCGTATATCATCGCAGACAATAGGGAACGGCCTGGACTTTTCAGAGAACAACTCGCAAGGGTGTACAGAATCAACGACCTTCCAATTGAGGAATTCGATTAGAAGAAGCTTGGGACTTCCAAGAATTTAGTCGCTTACAGTTTGCTTCCAAGGGGAGCCACGTTCTCTGATCCCACCGTCCGTTCGACCAGACTCTCGAGCTAGAAGAAGAAGAAGTCGAGGAAGTAGATAGAAAAGAGTGCCTCGTCTTCCAAACCTAAGAAACGAAAAGCACCTGCCACCCTTACAACCTCGAAACCATCATCTCCAAAAACTGCATCACTACCAGCTTCTCGACAGCAAGAAGGTAATTATATATATATATATATATATTTTTATCATCATCGTATTATGTCACCTTGCTTGCTAACTCATATCTATACAGAAATGGTTATTGGTAGCGGACTGCGAGTACCGTCTTCTACTCTGGGGTCCATGGCAAAGTCCAAGACACCAGAGAGCACACCTCCATCGACGTCAAAAGGGAAAGAGAAGGTCGACACTTCCAAGAAACAAAAAGTCGCCTTCGAGGATATCCCGACAAGCTCGCCTCCTCCACAGCTTCAAACTGTGAGCCATCCCGAACCATCCAAGGAGACTGCCACTTCTTCGAAACCGAACCAAGTTGATAAGGACGAGGAGCTCTTCGCACTCCTTAACCAATTACCGGAGAAGGCTGGTATGAGCGCAGCCTTTATTGATCGCTTCACTTCTGAAGATGGCTGGGAGAGAATGAAGCGACGATCTGCCAAGGTTGCCTTTGGTTCTGCGATAAGGATGTTGGCAAATGTAAGCATCTTCTATTCTCTCTTTTCAACGCATTTTTCTGGTATTGATGTGTTATATTTTCATACTGCTGCAGCTGCTGTCTTGATGCATGACTCAGTCCTCGAGTGTTTGGAGAAGGCCGAAAAAGTTGAAGAGATAACCCAAGCATTCGAGGACTCAGAAAAGGCTCGCGAGGAGGAGAAAAAAGCCTTCGATTTAGAGAAGCAGCAGCTGCTCGAAGGTGTAGCCAAGGAGATGTTCGAAAAGGAGAAGCTCGAGGAGACTATCTCTGAGCATCCAGATCGCATGAAGGAGGCGACAATAGAAGCGGCTCGCAAGGCTGTCGAAGAGTTCAAGGCTACTGAAGTCAAGGAGCTCGAAGACAAAGCCAGTGACATCACCTCGTCGACCATTATATATAACATCTTCTGCGAGCATTCGGACTTCAACTTTTCCATCCTTGGCGAGAACGTGGTCGAGCTTGTCCATAGTTGGAGGGAAGATGAAGCTACCAAAACTGGAGATGGTGGAGCAAGCATGTCTGCACAATAATAATGTTCTTTTATTTTTTTTAACTTCAGAACAATATGGGTTTGGTCCCCTCTTATTTGTATTTCTTTGCTTGTATATAGGTACGAGCTTTTATCAATGAATGAATGCTTTCTTTATTAGACGTTTATTCCTGCAAAACAATCAACATACTAAGTCGTAATATAGAAGATAATTAATTTAACCAAGTAGTCAATCACTAAGTGACTGATTGGTAAACTATTACGATTTGAATCCAACACACTTAAAATGATTGTATTAGGATAGGTTAGGTCGCTTAAGAAAACAGCAAGTATGAGTGATGCAAACTCAATACTATTTTTCAAAAGTTCCATGGCAAAATGTAAATATAGCAACATATCACATCGAACAATGAACATTTTACTTAGTTACTTTGTTGTTCGAGGAGGAAAATTGCGTAATACGACATGCTAAGGTATGAAGCAAGAAGAAAATCCTAGGATTTTAAGGAATTTTAGATATTTTGACGATCTAAAATTCTAACTCCTCTAAATAGATATTTTGCATAGTCCCTTAGGAAGCAAGTAGGAGATAATATTCCGATCTCACTGCCCCCCGTGTCTTATGGTATTCGAAGACTGCCATAAAAATATAAAAAGTACCAAATCAAATGATCGATGAGGAGACACCCTTATTGATGATGACGAATGATGATCAATGAATGACGATCAACGAATGACGATTAACGAACGATGATCAATGAATGACGATCAACGAATGACGAACAATAAATGACGATCAATGAATGACGAATGACAGATGACGATCAACGAATGACGAATGACGAATGTTGATCAACGAATGACGAATGAGTAGATATCTTTATTGATGAATGACGAATAATATAAAGATATACATGAAAATTTACTGATAATAGCGACGAAGTTATTCTATATTCCAGGCATGCTCGATCTTTTGTCCGCCAGTGCGAGCTAACTTATATATCCCAGGTCGAATGATGGCATTAATAACATACAGTCATTCTCAAGAGGGTCCCGAAGAACAAGGTCTTGCCGAAGAACAAGGTCATCAACTTTAAATCCTCTTTGTCTGACTTTAGAGTTATAATATTGAGCAGTGCGCTGTTGATATAATGCGATTCGAAGTTGAGACTGCTCGCGTCTTTCTTCTAAGAGATCGAGTTCAATCCTCATCAGCGCACTACTTTGATCTTGCTCATAGGTAGATTGCCGTATCTATATTGAGGCGGTGACATGATATTCGGATCAATCCCCACCATATCTGATTGTTACCATGTGAAGACATCCAGATTAGATTTCAGAAAAGTGATCAATGAAGCTTGCATAGGTTCTTGAAGCTTCGCTTCAATCTTTAGAATCTTGGAGTACTTGTCAAATAGCAAATCCTCCAAGTCTTCAATGGGTCCAGTTTTGACCTCTCCATCGATTTCTCGAGGGTCGAGGTCTTCGCTTGTCGTTTCAATTGACGTTTTGCCTAACGCTTCGACTGTCGTTTCGCCTGACACTTCTCTTTGTAGTTGGACCATCATTGTGCGAGGTGTCGCATCATTTGCTGCGAGCTTTAAAGAGTTGTTGTAACAAGTCCGCGCATCATATTAGTTTCCTCGCACTTCGCCTACTCCTTGTTGAGTCGGGAATTTCATGGCGAGATGATAGATCGATGTTACTGCTCGAAGTTCCTTCAGTGTCGGTCTTCCTAGTACAGCATTGAATGCAGAGGGGTAATCTACAACTAAGAATTGGGTCATTATCGTTGAAATCCTAGGATAGGTTCCAACATTGACCATTAACTCAATCATGCCCATAGGTATTATGTTGTTAATAGTGAATCCGTAGAGTGGGGTGACAGCGGGCTACAGGTCACTTTCATTCAACCCCATCTTCTTAAAGACGTCGTAATACAGGATGTCAACAGCACTTCCGTTATCAACCAATACTCGCCATAATTGCGTGCTTCCACAATTGATCTTTATGACCAACGCATCATTATGTGGATAATGGACCTCCCTCGCGTCTTGGTCTGTGAAGGTAATATCCATATCCGGTACTCGCTGAAGCTTTGGTGGTCACTATTCGAGGTGCATGACGTTGGTCAAGGGCTGCTGCTAAGCTTCTCGTGCATACCTATTCTGCGCTTTCTTGGAATCTCCACCAACGTGCGGTCTTCCGAAAATAGTTCGTACCTCGCGCTGAGTTTCTAGAGGTCGCTGTTGGTTTTCTTTTCGCCTTTCATTATTCTGTTTAGAGTATTGCCGCAGCCGCTCTTTTTTAATCAATCTTTCAATCTCATCTTTCAGGGTAAAGCAGTTATTAGTATCATGTCCAATGTCATTGTGATACCGACAAAACCTGTTGGGGTCGCGCATTGCTCTATCTCTTTTCATCGGTTCCGGTTGATGATAAAGCTTATGTTGGTTTGTGACCGTATAGATATGATCTATAGGTGCGTTCAATTCAGTATAATTATTGAACCTTATGGGAGCTCTTGAAATCTCCTGCTTTTTCTGTTTGGGCTGCTTCTCAGTCGATTGCTGGATCCATATTTTATTAAGTTATAAAATAGATATTTTATTATATAGCTAATTGAGATTAGTTCAGTTAGTAAAATTTGAAAAAAAATGTGTGCAAGTTTAGAAAGAATTAAAGATTCAATCTTTAACATTAACGGATGCGAATGGTTAGTTAAATTCCACTTATTCGGCAAGTGAAACTGTAAGACAAAATTAATTTTTTTTTTTTGAGAATAAAACACCAATTAAACGCTCTCATTAATGTAAATAAAAGAATACAAAATAAGTTGAATACGGACCAAGATACGACTAGTCACGCTTTGCACTGTAATAATAAAAAGAAAAATCATCCATTATTGGTGATGACTCACATACTTCCTTAGTCACATCTTAACTGCACGTAGTTCCAACCAAGTACGAACAAAAAGTTACGTATCTTGATAGTTGATAGCAATCTAATAGTCAAACTTTTAATTACCGGTGCCCAAATACATGCCACTATAACCAAAACTCCCAATAAAAAAAAGGCCATGAAGTATTTCTCCCAAAAAACGTTACGACAACTTTTGCCCTATAACTTATTCTAATTAACCAAAAAAAAAAAAAAAAGGCCTTATTGTCCATGCATGTTTGTCACTTTAGTATTGGAACACGCTTATTTAAATATAAAACTTTATGTTTAGCAAAAGACAAATAAGTCCTTTGACGGCTTCATTCCAACTACCACAGTGCCAACCCTATTGTTTGACTAAGTTTCTACTATTGGCTCAAAGCTTGGAAGATCTGGTAGTACGACTATTAAAGGAAGCTCAGTGGTGCATTTGAAGAGTGTCAGCCCCAAATGGCAGATTCAGAAATAAAGACCCTTTTATACCATTAAGTAGATGCCTCCAAATCAGGCAGAGAATTAATTTTACTCACCGCACCCTATATAGGTAAGATCAGTACACTTTAAACTACATATTTTCTTTTTCTTTTATTATTACCCAAATCATTGACTTTTTATCTTAGTCTCCAAACTTTGGAGCTCCACTTTCGTTGACTATCTCGGTGTGTCTTGATTTCTATTTGGGAAAAAGGAACATGCTTTATCAATACCGAAGAACAAACCTCTTTTTTCACAAAAAAAAAAAACCAAAAAACCAAAATTACCTTTTTTTTTTCTTTTGGGTTTTTTTTTTTTCTTCTTTTTCTTTCTTTTTTTTTTTTTCATTTGGGTTTTTGTGTTGCTTATTATTCGATTTTAGTACTCTGTATGATATTGATGCCTACCTATTGCCCTGTGTTCTTTTTATATAGCCTTTAAGATATTTTGTTCATTCTTCGTGATTGATTATATGTTTAGAGCCTCTTATTGTAATTTTTAAATAACAAAATTAACTTATATTGCGTGTTATGTATGCGTTGTTATTTACTAAAAGCAGGAATATCCTGTTTAATTTGATTGCTGGTTGAAAAGGTTTATGTCTTTACTCCACCCTTTATTTAGGTTTTTTTTAATTGTTTATTTTAGTCTTATGGTTGTTAGTTCAGTCGTTTTGGGTGTGTCCCAAATTTCGCATTTCTGCTTGAACATTTCTTCTTACTTGGGGTTCTCACCACTAACATTACATGTAAATTTTCTGTGCCACGATTCTCTTGAAATCTTGATAGCTTGCATAGTTGCAAGCAGAGTAGGTTGAAAGCATTGAGACTTTCCCAGTAGAATGCTGCTCATAAACTTATAAATGCTGTCATTGTAATGATATTTTGGATAAAGTTATTCGTTTGGCCTACGTTTCAAATATTTTTTGCTTCTTCTTATTCATATTTTACAAAATTTCCTGTGTCAGATTGTAGTACTTTTGAGTTTATCTAGTTTTAATTGTTAGAGGACTTTCCAGATGTTCATGTTGCCTCGTTTGAGGGATAACATGATTACCCATGTTAACTAGTATGAAATGCAATTATAGCAAATGGAATACTCTTCTTGTTTTCCAAGTTTTGGACTACACCGTGGCGGTCAGCAGTCACATATTGGCATATGGTCTGAATTTGGTCCTCTGGTGACTGATCTTCTCTAAAAGTAAACTATCTGTGAAAAATTTTCATCAAACTTTTACTTTCTTGTGCTGTAAGTGTTCAACTTTGGTGATCAGGCATGATGTTTATCTTAACATGACACAGTGTTCAACTTTTGAGATCAGACATGATGTTTATCTTAACATTTTAAAAAAAAAAAAAATTAAGATTTAACTAATGACTTCCACTTATTATAAATTAAAGAAAAATACTTAATATTATCCAATTCTTACTCACTTTATTAAGGATAATAAGCTTTCATACTTATCTCTAATGTGACTTGAACTTAAGATCAAAATCTTAAATAATGAATATTTTTACTATTTGAGTATTTCTACCACTTGAGTTAACCCATTTCGTCATGTGAGTACATAACTGTATTTCAATATACCTCTGATGTGACTTGAACTTAAGACCAAGATATTAAATAATGAGTATTTTTACCCCTTAAGTTAACCCATTTCGTCAAGTGCGTACACAACTATGTTTCAATGTTTGTTTTAGCATCATGCATTTACTAATGTTCCACGGTCTAAAATTTCCCTGAAGTTTTCAGATGGAAGTAAAAAATTCTCCACGTGGGCAGATTATCGAGATCAGAGGTGATGTTTCTTACGGAGAGGGCAGTGGTGGAGGTGGGAGTACTAAAATTTGTGGGGAAGTTTCCTGTAAATTGTCTGACGCTGGATCAAACTCCAAAGATGCTAAAGAGCGATCAGTTTCCGTGCGAAAGCTCTTAATCGCAGTGGCACTTTGTCTAGTCTTCATGAGTGTGGAAGTTGTTGGTGGCATCAAAGCTAACAGTTTGGCAATATTGACTGATGCAGCTCATTTGCTCTCAGATATTGCAGCTTTTGCTATCTCCTTATTCTCTTTGTGGGCTTCTGGCTGGGAAACCAATCCTCGTCAGTCTTATGGGTTTTTTAGGATTGAAATTCTTGGGGCGCTCATTTCCATCCAGCTCATATGGTTGCTTGCAGGGATATTGGTATATGAAGCCATTGTTAGACTCATTCATAAGACGGGTGAAGTAAATGGTTTTCTAATGTTTATTGTTGCTGCATTTGGACTAGTAGTTAACGTCATCATGGCACTATTGTTAGGACATGATCATGGCCATGGACATGGTGAACATGATCATGGCCATGGACAGAGTCATGGAGTAACAGTTTCTGCTCACCACCATCGTGAGGATCATGAAGGTCATTCACACCATCATGGCTCTGAAGATCATGTTGAGCCACTGTTGAAACCTCAAGGTGGAAATGAGAAGAAGCAAAGGAACATAAATGTACAGGGAGCTTATCTCCATGTACTCGGAGATTCCATCCAAAGTATTGGTGTAATGATTGGCGGCGGAATCATATGGTTTAAGCCCCAATTGGAGATAGTTGATTTAATTTGCACACTTATATTTTCGGTCATTGTCTTGGGGACAACAATCAAAATTCTGCGAAACATACTTGAAGTCCTGATGGAGAGCACGCCTAGAGAAATCGACGCCACAAAACTCGAAAGAGGGCTATTGGAGATGGAGGAAGTTGTGGCCACCCATGAGCTGCATATATGGGCCATAACAGTGGGAAAGATCCTTCTAGCTTGCCATGTCAAGATCACACCAGAAGCAAATGCAGACATGGTGCTGGACAATGTCATAGATTACATCAGAAGGGAGTATAACATCACTCATGTAACTATACAAATTGAGCGCTAGGCGTTTGAAGGAGAAGAAAAGGAATCAGAAGGTGTCCAAATTAATGTATGTATTCCAAATTTTCAGCACTGAATATATCCTGAGCCAGTAGATTGCTGCCTTGCTGGTATTATTCCCTATAAAGATTTGCATGTTTGGTGTTAAGTACTTCGATAAGTCTAATTTGGACTTCTTTCCTTTTCCAACGTTACTTTTGTTGGAAATAAGAGATTTTAAGGTTAGAAAGGTTAAGGGAGAAATTAGAGAGAATTTTGGTAGAAAAGAAGAATTTGTATTACTATTTGAATTATTTCTATTTTTGGCTTAATACAAATGGGGGGAATGAGCACTTTATTTATACTATTCCAAGGATGATTCTAGATGGTATAAGAATACTTCATCCAACCTCCAACAACTTAATTAATTAGACTATCTAGTAAATAGAAGACTACTCTAGAAACTAGGGTATTAAATTGTGGGCTATTAGATACACACACCAAAATAAGCCCAACTCACAACACAAGACCAAATAACTAAACTACTTATCTATGGCCCAATGAGCCACAAATAAGTTTATTTTCTAACACCCCTCCCCTTCAAACTTGATTTGTGACACGTAATAAATTTCTTAACTTGAGAAAAATCTCATGCTTGAGTAGTTTTGTGAAAATATCTGCCAGATGATCTTGAGTCTTTACATACTTAAGTTGTACGTCCTTTCTTGCAACACATTCTCTAATGTAATAGTAGCGGGTATCGATGTACTTACTTCTTTCATGGAAGACAGAATTCTTTGCCAAAATAATTGCTGATTTATTATCAATACAGATCTTAGTGGGTTCATTCTGAGGAATGCATAGTTCCTTCAACAAGATTCTTAGCCAATTTACATAGTAGACACATGATGTAGACACAATATACTCTACTTTACAGTTTGAAAGTGTGATGATTAGTTACTTCTTAGACATTCATGTAAAAGCAGTATCTCCCATGAAGAATGTAAAACCACTTATACTCTTTTGATCTAAGTCTCTACTCTAATCACTGTCATTATAACTCACAAGATTATAGTTATTAGATGATGAATATCATAAGCTAAAATTAGTTGTACCTTTAATATATTGAAGGATTCTTTTGGCAACTTTCAAGTGAGCGGTTATTGGAGATTCTATGTTACGACTGACCAGGCCTACAACATAGAGAATGTCAAGTCTTGTACAAGTCAGGTAGCATAAACTTCCAACTAAGCTCTTGTAAAATGTTGGATCCACCTTTTCTCCTTCGTCATGCTTTGATAGTTTGACTCCACATTCGATCGATGTATTGACAGCCTTACAATCATTCATCTTGAATTTGTTGATGATCTCCTTGACATAACCTTCTTGTGAAATGAAAATTCTATCTTCTTCTTGCTTCACTTCTATGCCAAGATAGTAACACATGAGTCCGATGTCGGTCATCTCAAACTCTCTTGTCATTGCTTTCTTAAACTCTTCGAACATAGATGGATTACTCCCCATGAAGATTAAATCATCGACATAGAGGTACATGATCAAGATATCTCTATCTTTTACTTTTACGTACAACGCATGCTCATAAGGATATTTAATAAAGTTGTTATCTTGGAAGTACTTGTCGATGTGGCTATTCTATGCTCTCGGTACTTGCTTTAACTCATAAAGGGCCTTCTTCAACTTTAGAACCTTATTTTCTTATCCCTTAATCTCATATCTAGATGGTTGCTCTATATACATTTTTTTTTCAAGAACTCCATTTAAGAAAGCAGATTCGACATCCATTTGATGAATTTTCCATTTATTTTGAGCAGCCAATGAGATGATCAATCGTACCGTTTCTAAACAAGTGACAGGAGCAAATACCTCATCATAGTCGATGTCAGGTCTTTGACTATATCCTTTCGTGATCAATCTTAACTTATATCTCTCCACTTCTTCTTTAGCATTCTTCTTAGCCTTGTAGACCTATTTCATGCTGATTGCTATGTGCTCCTTTGAAAGTATAGCTAGCTCCCATGTATCATTCTCTGTGATCGCCTTTATTTCTTCATCCACCGCATCTCGCCTTTTTCACTTTGAACAGCTTCGTCTAAGTTTAGTTGTTCACAATTAGCAAGGAGGCAAAAGAAAGTCAAGTCATTTTGATTCTCAATTATCTTAGATATCTCTTGTAAAGTCCTTAATCTTGATATCCTTTCACTTGAACTACTACTTGAAGATAATCCTGATGTTGTTTTTTGATGAGTGCTTGACGTTGGTGAAATAGGTGGGTTAATAGGCTCTTGTAGTTCTTCTCTTACTTGTTCTATTCTTTGTTGCTCACTTTTTTCTTCAATTTATGATAGGAAGTCATAATTTTTCTCTTGTGTATACTATTCCCAAGTGCTTTCTTTGTCAAAGTTCATGTCACGACCAATAATGGTCTTGTGATTGCTTGGATTGTAAAGCTTGTAGCCTTTTGATTTATAATTGTAGCTGATGAAAATAAACTTTTCACTTTTATCATCGAGCTTCGTTCTCTTTTCATCGGGCACATGAGCGTAAGCTATGCTCCCAAACACTCTTAGATGAGAGATTCCAGGATTTCTTCTGCTCCAAGCTTCTTGTGGCGTCTTTCCTTATACGCTTCTTGTTGGAGAGTGATTTGATATATAAACTGCACAAGCTACAGCTTCAACCCAAAACTCCTTTGGCATTCCTTTGCTCTTAAGCATGCTTCTAGCGATGTAAATGATTGTTCTATTCTTCCTTTCTGCAATATCATTTTGTTGGAAAAATCTTGGTACTGTTAAAGGAAGGCGGATGCCATTGTCTTCACAATACTTCTGAAATTCGTGAGATGTGAATTCTCCTCCTCTATCAGATCTCATTGCCTTGATACTTCGACCACTTTTTTTTTCAACAAGTGGCTTGAACTTTTTGAATTTTAACACTTCTGATTTCTCCTTGAAGAAATACACCCAGGTCTTTCTTGAAAAATCATCGATAAAAAGAAGAAAGTAATTACTCTAACCGAGAGAGCTTAGTCTTATTGGACCACATACATCGATATGTATGAGCTCGAGCAGTTTATGAGCTCGGGAACTTGATTCTTTTGGAAAACTTCTTCTGAATTACTTTCCCAGTAAGCATCTTTCACATAATTGGCTTGGTTGACTGATGAAAGGTAGACCTTGTACCATCTTCTTCTTTGCTAATAATTCTAGACTGCCAAAATTGAGATGTCTAATCTTTAGGTGCGAAAGTCATGATGAATCTTTGTAGCAAGCCTTTAGATACTTTGCTACATCATTTTGAATGTATAATAAGAATATTTTGTTTTTTGTCATTAGCACTTTGGTGATTAACTTGTTTCTATTGTCTCTTAAAGAAAGACTATTTTCTTTCATGTGAATATTATAGCCTTTCTCCAAGAATTGGCTAAGATTCAAGATAGTACTCTTCATGTTAGGCACGTAGAAAACATTTGGAATAAACTAATATTCTCAACTTCTCAAGCGTATGAGAATTTTACTTTTGCCTTTTACTGCTGCCTTAGAATCATCTCCAAATGAAATATTCCCAGTCATCGACTCGTCAAGCTATATAAATATATCTCTTCTTCCACACATATGATTGCTTGCTCCGCTGTCAAGGTACCATATATTTTCTTGGCACTCAGTGGTCTCCTTGAATGCTAACAATAATATATCTTTCTCTTGTCTTCTATCTTCAGTATAGTTAGCTCTCTCTTGCACATTCTTTGGAGCTCTACATTCGGAAGCGTAATGACCATATCTTTGATAGTTGTGATATTTGATTTGGGACTTGTCATGCCAATGCCGGGGTTACCTCTTCTACGACCTCTTGTCCAACTTTCTCTTCTATCTTCATTTTCATAATTGTTATTGAAGTATCCTCTTCCTACTCTTCCATGTCTGCGACCTTTTCCTTGGCCACGACCTCTTCCATGTCCTCTTCCATTGCTGAAATCTTCTTCTTTCTCTTAGAGTTGAGCCTTAAGAAGTTGTTTATTGAAATTTCGTGTTTTCTTTTTCTTTTCTTTATGGACTTGCAAGGAATCCAAGAGTTATTCTATCGTCATGGCTCCTAAATCTTTGGTTTACTCAATGACAGTAACAATATTCTCAAATTTTAGATCTAACAATCGAATAATCTTTTCTATGATCGTAATATTTTCTAGTTTCTTACCATTTCTCTTGATTTGATTGGATATGGTTAGAACTCTAGAAAAATAATCAGAGACTAACTCAGTCTTTGTTATGTGTAGTAAATCAAATTCCCCTCTTAGAGTTTAAAGACATACCTTTTTAACTTTTTCTTCTTCCTTGTGTGAGATTTAAAGTTTTTCCCATACTTCTTTGGCAGAGGTTGCACTTGAGATTTTCTCAAACCTATAAGGCTTGGTAGATGATGAAGAGAGCCTTTTTGTCTCTCTTTCTTGAGTCTTTTAAACTATCCATTTGTGTTGTAAATAGTATTGTCTCATTTCTTGTCATTTCATAGTCTTTCTCTACTATATCCCAAACATCATGTACTCTAAGGAGGACTTTCATTTTGATAGTCCAATTATCAAAGTTGTTGCCATGGAGTGGTGGAACTTGAAAAGATGCTAAATTGTCAGTAGCCATAACTCTTAATGGAGTGAGCTTTTGGAAATTTCGACTACACGGATAGATCCGAAATATCGAAAAACCTTAAGATTGACTAGTATATCGATTAGTCAAGTTAACGGTCAAAGTCAACCGATCTGACGGCTCAGTCAACGGCTCTGACGGCTCGGTCAATGGCTCTAACTCAGCTCGATTCGGCGAGTTGACTCAGTTTGTAGCAGCAAACTTCCGACGACTTGTTTAGACTCGTTTGGACTCCAATTGGGCTAATTTTTGTGGCAACATGTTCGTCTTGTCAAGCTCTTCGAAATATATAATAGTAGTATGTTTGAGACAAATAGCTAAGACTCTCAATCTCAAGAATTATTCTCTAATGTAGAAGATCAATCAAAGCTACAACCACTGAACATACTTAGAATTTCAAGAGAACTCACAACCTCGTTCTGATACTACTTTATTAGAAATAGGAGATTTTAAGGCTAGAAAAGCTAGAAAGATTAATAGAGAAACTAGAGAGAATTTTGGTGGAAGAGAAGAACCTGTATTACTACTTGAATTGTTTCTCTTTTTGGCTTGATATAAATGGAAGGAGGAGTACTCTATTTATACTACTCTAAAGATAATTCTAGATCGTGTAAGAATGCTCCATCCAACCTCCAATAATTGAATTAATTATACTATCTAGTAAATACAAGAATGCTCTAGAAACTAAGGTATTAAACTATGAGCAATTAGATACACACACCAAAATAAGTCAAACTCACAGCAACAGTCCAAAAACTACTTATTTATTGCCTAATAGGTCACAAATAAGTTTATTTTCTAACAACTTTCAGATGTCAAGAAGGGAAAAGAATGCATAAATGAGAAAGATATCAAAAAGGGAAAAGAATGCATAAATGAGAAAGCAACATGATTTGACTTCTTTGTTCTTAAAGAATCATTAGAAGGGCCTTCAAATTGGGGTGAAGATACTTGGATCTCCTAAATGGGTCAAGTGTTAGGCTATCGTTTTAATCAAGGCACGGAAGCCTGGTTGTTATGGACCCAAAAACAAAGAGCCACACTGGCTCATTTTGCTCCACTCCAGTGGGGCTTTCTAATATATTTTAATGGGCTATGCATTATGTAACAGCACGTGAATGTGGGTTCCATTTTGTTAGGTGATAGTGATAGAATCCATCTTTTAAAAAATGAAAAAGATAAATTTGAAGTGGTTGGGATTTTCTTTCCTTTTATCTTGTTACTGTCAACATTTGTGGTGGCCAGGAGGAAAAGTCGTTCTTCCTCCATGCAATAACTCTTTAGCTCACATTTTTTTTTATATATAAAACAAAAATTTAAAAACTCTTACTGAAACACAGACAAGATTAGCTATATAATCATAATGCAGGGTTCAGATACCTTGCCACAGTCAAGTACTGCTTTTGGACATGTTTTGTTATCGGAAAACCTTTTTTACTTTATTTACTGAAGATAATATGTTCGATTATAGTGCCTGAAACTTCCAAAGACCATGTTTAACATTCTGATAAGTCTCTTGAACAGTCTTCATCAGATAAGTTAGCCCTACCTTGGTTATGATATCGATGAGCATGACTCGAGTTTGCCACGTTTAGAATCAGGCCTCACACTTGGCGTTTTGGTCACCTGGGATTGTCGTTTTGTTTCAGTTTTTGAAGGTTTCAAAGCCAAGGCAAGAGGGAAGGATCAACTTGACATGTCTTTCAGGTTGTGTTACTTTCAGAATCTGCTGCTATATATTTATGCTTATACCTTATCTGCTTTTGATGGCTTTAACTATCTATGATAACACCACTAGCAAGAGATTAAGATTAATATGGTCAACACACATTGATGTAAACGGAACTATATATGTGATTCAACTTATTGTTATCTATCTACGTGATAAGATCGTTGACAGCTGGATGTAACCTTTTCTCTTTTAGCATCATGAAACCAATATATTTTGCTGCAGTTCAAGTTGATTGCCATCTTTGTTCTAAGGGTTTCTTCTAATCAAGCTAGTAAATCAGAAATGCACTTATAAAATTTGTACAACTTTTATGTATACATCATGAAACTGACATTAAGATTTGGGGCCTACCACCACCATTTTCCAGAGTTTGTTAGTCACAAGCTAGGACAAGAGATGGTGGTTTTTCAGCTCTCTCTCTCTCACTCTCTCTCTCTCTCTCGGTTTTTTCTAAAATCGCAACTAGAAACAAAGAGAATAGAGGTGGGGGCAGTAGGCGTCATGCAAAAGTTGATAATAGTTTTTTCATTTTATGTTTAAGGACTTTTTGGGGTTGGTGAAGTGAATCAAACTATGTATAAAAGCAACATCAGTACTACACACAATGATGTGGCAGTCTGATTTAAATGTTAAAGAACGAAAGAAATGGGCCAAAACTCACCGATATGAAACTTCTTCACCCTTTGTAATAAGATAAGGATAAGATTTCACGAAGTCTCCTAGTCCTAGCTCTGTGTATGCAGCTTGGAGAAACGGTTTCTAACTACTACCAATAAGCTTCCACCACGTATAAATATACCGCAGTACTATTGTTAACTCTCAACCACAACCAGCTTCTCTGGATATGCCTCTCGATCGAGTTCTTGCATGTTGCCAAGTAGCTGTCTCATTAATCTTCTCTTTTGTGGACTATAGTGTAATGTCGTCGTTTTATATCTTTGGAAAATTGGAAATGATGGTTTCAATACACTCCTAAGAAATTAATCAGTATTCATCCATGAAATAAATTGTAGCGATATTAATATTAGTCCATAATTATTTAGCTATTGCCTAATGTTTTTGTTATGTGCCACTATTTCCCGCTAACCTGGCTAGCCAACTTTAAGTATTAGGAATCCTTATTCACAAGTACCCTTTATTGAAACGTGGTATGTTACTAATGGTACCTTATAAATTCACAGTTACAAGTCATTTTCTCGGCTTCACACTTAACCCTCGACTATTCTATCCTTGAAAGTTGAAACATGTAAATGAACAATTTACTATGTTCTGGCTGGAAAATCCAACTTAGTTGAGATTTTAGTACTCATTTTAGAGGACCATTCACCCCAAGAGACACACACCCTTTCCTTTTTCAATGAAATGCCCTTTCAAATATGGAGGAAAATATTATCATAGAATGAAGATTTGTAGGCTAACTTCGTCTTTCCACATGTCCTAACACCTTCCAAGAACTTTAAGTTAAATGATTAGAGCTAGGCAGTAACTTTTGTTTTCTTATTCCAATGAAGTTGACCTTTTAAAGTGTATATATAGATGAGAAAAATCAGGTGTATTTCATCAGTTCATGAAAGCTTGAGGACATGTTCTATTCTTTTTTTTTCCTCCCCATGATTTGAAAGAGAGAGAGCACGCCTAAAATTTGGTTGCTAGCAAAAGGGATGCCATACACAATTCATGAGAGAAAATAAAGACCATGCAACGCAAAGTTTGGATAAGATGAATGCTTGCTCTAGTTTCCATCAAAATTTTGGGTTCTGGTGTTCACAAAATGGGGTCTAATTATTGGAGTTGAGTTTGTCTTCTTTGTAAATTGTTCTTCGTATTTACATTTTCAAGATATATATATATATATAAACAGATATAGATGCCCTTTATGTATATATTTACATATATCTTGATCTACGTGAAGCTGTAATCAAACACATTACATGAACAAGCCGTTTTGCCAATTATAAAAGTGTGAGGGCTGAATACAGCAAGAAGTGCACATGTTAGATGCTTAGTTACCAGAAAACAAAGTTGAGCCAGGAATGGGAAAAAAAAATGGAACGAAATTCGCCTTATAGGACAGACTACATGCTTGTAAAGCAGGTGACAGGCACGAGTAGTCTGATAGTAACCCCCAAGAAAATGATAAAGAGCTTTGGCCCTCTTAGAGGGTTGTCCCTGTTAGTGGCAAACTAGCGATTTTTTTTTTTTTTTAAGGTTCCTTAATCTTCAGGGTACTACTTGAAATGGATTCAATTATAAATTTCAATAATTAGGCCATTTCCTTCAGATAAAGACACCAGTTCACAATAGCATTTAAGATGAAGCTCTACAGAAATATGACTGATCAATCATTATATAACAAAATATGGAAGCAATAATAGGCTTGTTGTGTGGGGAGCTTTCTATTTCTATTGAATAAAGCCACCCTTTTTTAATTGAGCAAAGACTAGTTGCTACAGTTCCGGGATAGAATCAGATATGGTTGCTTTTTAAGTCATCACAATTTCACAAATTCACAACTCTCACAAGTGTGAAAAGTGTTTGGGAGTAGTACACACACTATTTCCCAAATAAACTCCAAAATTTTAATTTGAATGGAGGAAATTTAATAGGAAAATATACTTTTGTATCTAGGATTCAGTACCATCATGTACTCCAGTTAAGACAAAATTTCTTTCCCGACACAATTAATGCAAACATGCCCACAGCTAGTGGGCATAGGCCCAAAACTTGTGTATTTCACCCCCCCCCCCCAAAAAAAAAATCAACTATATAATTTGTATAAAACTAGGGATACAAATATAAGTTTTGTTGTAAACTTTAGTACATGATTAAGTAATAAGTATAACAATTTCAGTAACAATTATTCACCTAGATATCTTTAAAAATCAGGACTTTACTAAATATTATGTACTTGATTAAAATCCTGGCACATCCATGTGCAGTGGAAATCAGAGGTTTAGCAGTAGTAAAAAAAAATTGTAAATTATGGAAAGAAATGGTTTTTGGGTTGAAGGTGTGGGAAATAGGGAAGACCCATTTAACAGACTAGTTACTCAATCCATAGGAGGACTTTCCAAAGCTTTTTTCTCTTTCTTTTCTGTACAGAGAGAGAGCGAGAGAGTCCCCACAACCCTCTGTCTCCACTGCCGGACAAAACTGCCACCGCCAATAATGCTTGGGACCTTGTAAACCAGACAACTCTAGCTTTCTTCTTCTCTTTCTCACTCACCAACTCTCTCTTGGGTTCTCGAGAATATCTGGTATTATATCTTCTTAAAATCTGAGTTTTCTTAACAAATCTCTCTTTGTTATTTTCCATATTCAGGGCACTGTTGTTTAACCCTTTTTTTCTTATTTTACTGAGACCCCATTTCAACTTTCAACATACACACACACTCTCTCTCCCTCTCTCCTTCGTGGGTTCTTCAAGGCACGGCATTTATTATATTCTATTTAAGACTATCTAAATCACAAGTATCAGAAAACACCAAGGAATATATAGCAGGCTGGATATGGGGTCTCTCGTTCTGCTTCTTGGGGATTACATTTATTACTATTGTTCTGTTATCACGAAAATGGAATGTTGGTAATCTAGAGGGGAGAGAGAGAGAGAGAGAGAGAGAGAGAGAGAGAAGAATTTAAGTCTTCAACAACTACTGCTCAGAGCTGTAATGGAGAGGCTTCAAGGACCCATCAACCCCGATGTATGTGACTTTGCTCAATCTGTATCTCTTTTTTTTTTTTTTTTTCTTTTTTTTCATTTTTTTTCTTCTCTTTCCTTTTCCTTTAATCCCATTCCTAGTATCAAGAATGGACTGAGTTTTACTTCTCTAAATGCTTGCATTCAATGCAATATGTTTGTTTTACTTGAAACACTAGCACCTGCTACACTGTTTTCTCCTCTCTAAACATTCTATTCTCATTCCATTTTTATGTTTCTTTCTGTTCAAACTGAACCCTCCCTCGTTCCCCACCCAATCCATGACAGTCTTCCTCTTTATTGCTCCCTTTTTTCAAAAAATTATAAATAAATAAGGAAAGCCCTTTTCCTTTTTGCTCTTCCTTTACACTTTTTGCCCTCTAATTTGGTGTTTTCTCAGTTTTTGGGTGACCATATGGATATGGAGTGTTTAGATCATGGAATAGCCACCACCAGCTCAGGGAGCTTGAGATTTGAGGAAGAAGAAGATCAAGCTTGCTTGTTAACGCCAGGCTTAGATGACAGAATGCCATTCCTTCAGATGTTACAAAGCGTGGAATCTCCATCTCTTTTGCCCTTGAATGATCCCAGCTTTCAGACACGTTTGAGACTCCAACACCTGAAGAAGCCATGGGAAATGAATATCAGTGGCAGCTGCCACCACAATATGCCTCAATTGGATAATCAAATTCAGGGGCTAGAGTTCGAGAGCTGCGTGACAAACGAGATAATTGAGTTGCATTCACCTAATGTAAAATCAGAAGCCAAAGATGTTCAATACCTGCATTCATCTTCAGGTCCTGATCAAGGTGGTGTGAGTTCAGACTGCAACCATGAACGACAACCCAATTCAGTAGAAAACTGTGTTAACGACCCAAAAACGACATTCAAACACACCCAGAACGCCAAATCCCCTCCAGTGAGCCGGGAAAGGCGAAAGCGCAAGAGAACAAGGCCAACCAAGAACAAGGAAGAGGTAGAAAGCCAGAGAATGACCCACATTGCTGTTGAGCGTAACCGGAGACGCCAAATGAACGACCATCTCAATGTCCTTAGGTCCCTTATGCCCACTTCCTACATTCAAAGGGTAATAATATTTTAGCCTTTCCAGTCAACCAATATCATTATCTTCATAGTTTTTAAGTCTTCAACATACTTAAAACATCGTTTCTTTCGAGCTATGTATTGTGTATCAAACATTCAAAGTTAGTTTCTTTCTTGAAAAGGGTGACCAGGCATCTATAGTAGGAGGTGCAATAGACTTTGTCAAAGAACTGGAGCAACTCCTTCAGTCCCTTGAAGCCCAAAAGAGAATGAGAAAAGCAGAAGGTGGTAACGGCGCCGACAACTCTATTTGCTCATCCTCATCTTCCTCCACTGCCGCCGCCACTGCCGCAGCAATGCCGTCAAACGGGCTGTTTATGTCGCTTTCCCAGTTCAGAATTGGGCCCGAGGAAGAGAATATCACCAGTCTAGGAGACGAAGTCCGGGCTGAGACCAAGTCTGGGGCTGCGGAGATAGAGATCACTGTTATCCAAACCCATGTGAACTTGAAGATCCAGTGCCCCAGAAGACCTGGCCAGTTGTTGAAAGCCATTGTTGCACTTGAAGATCTTAGGCTAGCTATTTTGCATCTCAACATTACCTCCTCGCATACCACAGTTTTTTACTCCTTCAATCTCAAGGTATTATAATCATTTTTGTTTCTTTATAGATATGGTGGTTCTTTCTTTTGGTCTTCTTTACTTTTACATATAATAATATAGCCTTCTTTTCCAGGCTATGGTTTTTGGGGTGCGTGTAATGATAATATGTGTATATATGTTATGTCTAATGTATCTACATATATTCTGATATCTTTGCATTTCAATGTGGCGATGCAGATTGAGGAAGGATGTAAGTTAGGATCAGCAGATGAGATTGCTGGAGCAGTTCATCAGATATTCAGA
Organism: Parasponia andersonii; assembly: GCA_002914805.1. Classification (NCBI taxonomy): domain Eukaryota; kingdom Viridiplantae; phylum Streptophyta; class Magnoliopsida; order Rosales; family Cannabaceae; genus Trema; species Trema andersonii. Next base: position 110,349 of record JXTB01000006.1, read on the forward strand.
TTCATTGAAGGCACCTAATCTCAATCCCCCCGAGAGGGTAATTTAGATGATTAGTTAGTGTGAAAAGAATAGGTCTTAATTATAATGTTTTTTATTATGGAGATGGGACTGTGGAGATTTGAAAACTGTATTTACTATAAAGGGTAAGAAGCTCAGAATTTCAGACTCCATCCCCTTAAGCTGTGGGTGCGGCTAGAAATATGGTGGTGGTGTTTTTGGCTGCATAACTTCAAGGAAAGAGAAAGAGATAATTTGAAAAAAAAAATTCAAAAATGCCTTTCTATTCTCACTTTCTTAGCTATTTTTCTAATTCTTTTTTGTTTTCTTTTGAGATGGTGGGTTAAGGGGCCCAACATGCCTGCCTAAGATAGGTTGTTAGGGGATCAAGTTGAATATCAGATTCTCATCATTACGTATTGTGAAGGAATGCTTCTCTTTCTTTTACATTTGACTTTTGGCAAAATTCCGTATACTAGAAGAAGTTTCATCATTGTAAAGATGCTTTATGCATGTCCTTCCAGTTCCACTGCTCTTTTTTCCCCTCCCCTACTCAAAAAAATACATGCGTAGCCTAAACTTTTTTAAATTGCCTGCATATTCTTGTTGGGTTTTCAATTTTGTGCACCTCTGCTCCGCTATAGTCTCTAGACCAGTAGGCTGTGCTACCCCATTTCTTGGGTTCCAAGGAAAATGATATAAACGTTGTTAATTTCTCAAATTTCAATATTAAAATGAGATAAAATAAGGGTAGCATCTTTTTTAGGTCTAGTGTAACTAGTCAGAGCTAGTTTTGAAAACCGAGTTTCAAGTACTAATGTCCTAACTAGTAACAACTAGCTTTTTTTCCTGGAGAGAAGTTATTTTTGCTAGTAATCCTAGCAACCAGCTTAGTTTATGTTCAAAGAAGCTAAAACAAATTAGACATTTATTATTTTATTTTCCCGTTAAAATGTTACTTCATATATGTGACATGAAGTTAATGCCAGGAAGTTTCAAGTGGTGTTTCTAATGTTTTCTTCCCCCACTTCTGGTTTTTGGACAGAAGTTCTCTTGTGTACATTAAAATTTGGTTAATAATAGGATAGGAAAGAGGGTGTGGTCTAGACTACAGAACTCGAAATGTGAACCTAAGTTGTCAGTATCTCAAATAGGTGTGAAAAACCATAATTTACAGTTTTAACACCCAAATTTACTCTGTTCTTCTTTGCCCCTTATTAATTAAAAATTACACTTTAACTTGAAAGAAAAGCGACTGTTTCTCTAAAAATCAATACCAGACAAGTAGATCAAGTTATGAGATAATGACGAACTTCCCAAGCCAACGTAGGGTACTGATTTCACCAAGGTATATAGTGAAGCCCATATTAGGCTAGACTTGGACCCGTTTGACCTCGCTGTGAGTCTTGTCTCTTCCCACTTAAAACGCATGGTTGAAAATGGATTCGGATTAGGATTATAGGCGAAGACCCTTATTATAAGCTGGAGGGAGAATATATAAGTAAAAGTCACAATATATAGCAAACTTTTTGTACCTAAATATTGTAAATCAAATTGATGCACATAATTCTGATATGATCCAAAGTTCATATAAGTAAATCAATAATACTATTTTCAAAGAAACAAAGAACTAAGAATAGTTTGTATCACAAACCACGCAAAAAAAGAATATTGAGAACATCTCCTATACGTATGCTATACATGTACACATATACTAATACTATGGCAGTGTCACATTTTAATATCTGTGACAAATGAAATGTCTCCAACCCCCTTAAGTTAAAAAAATAAGAACAAACAAAAGATAAGAAATAGTGGGTGGAAGTAGAACAATGCCACGAAAGGGTTAGGCTCCAGATGGGGTACACATACAGATTGTGTTTGTGGAGCACTGACTGAGGAGAGAGAGAAAAAAGCAAAGCACACATCCCCGTGGCAAAGCTAACGTCCTTGTCATTTTGGGTATTGGCGTTGAGTTTTCAGCTTTGTATCTTCGTTTTACAGCTTTACGGGCTTATGCAACAGCAGCAGCAGCTTAGTAGTATCCCTAGCCCCTCCCTCTCCATGATTGCCTTCCTTTCTCTTCCTATTATCACCGCATAATCAGATAGCCTTTCTGCAAACCCCACCCTCCCCCCCCAACTGCTTTTTCTGTCAAAAAGTCAATGTCTAAGCAACTGCATGAACGTACCCTAGATATGTCGTTATAAATATTTCCTAACTCGGTAACTTGATAAAGTAACTTTGATTTATCAAGAAATTAAAAGAGTTAATTATGCGAATAAAATGATGTTAGGACTTGGGATTCCATCTTAAAAGTTCATGATGTTGAGCTTGATAAATGAAAGAGATCATCGATTAAGAGGGCTAATTATAATTAAAGTCCCACGTTTTAGTTAGATATCAGAAAAAATAACATATTTATAAAAATTGTTACCCTACTTAATTTATTAATATTTTTTGAGATGGATCCCAATCTGAAGTCTCAACACATATAACGTACCACTTTCATGTTCATATACACAAGTGTGAATCCTTGCTTGAGTAGTAATATTAAGAACACGGTTGGTCAAGACTCAAGAGACATGTCCTTGAATAGTTTTTTAAAGCAGATTAAAGCAATGTTATGATGTGCTACTTTAACCAACATTTAACTAAGTAGTAGTTTTGAGTCTCAATGTGGAAAATAGTGGTGGTCACCATGTACATCAAAAAGAAAACGCCGTCCGCTGCATTATTCAAGTGCATGCTAGGCTTGTTTGTCATTATTCAATTAGTATTATACACCACCAAAAAGCAAGCACGGCACCCATTACTTTTATCCAAGGGTTGATGCCTCGATGGTAACCGAATAGTCCTCTAGTTTTCCTTTTTGGAGCACCCTTTTTAAAACCCAGAACCAGCTTTATTCAACTGTTGCTTAAAATCCTCATCTGCAAGAGGATAATAGTCTACGCATATAAATAATGATTACAAAAAAAAAAAAAAAAAAAAGAGGAAGAATCCTGTTTTGTAATTCCCATAAGAGAAAATCCAAAACACAGAGCATGCCTTCATTGGTAACGTGTATTTATTCTGATGGTCAAAGCTCCTACTACTAACCAAAATCCCTCAGATTCCAAAGAGGCAAATAATGCCGTGTAATTCAGGCCAGCAGTACCTACTACTACTAGTAGTAATGGTACCATATCTTGCAGCTCTCATGCTTCAAATTCCAAAGAGAACCTCTCTCTCTCTGTCTATATATATATATAGGTATGTGTATGTGTGTGTCAAATCTGACCACCATTTACCCCATTAGGCCCTAATCCCAAACCAAATGGCCAAACCAAACAAAAACACTTCTTCTCTTGACATGCCTTTCTTTTGTAGTTGTGTTTAGAGCTGAGTATTAACATGGGCAAACCAGGTTTTTGTCATACAAGGCTGTATTTACTTAATAATATTTAATTTATTTATTTATTATTTTTTGAGTGGGTCTAGTTTGGTCTGGTGGGTGTGGATGGAGAGGGGTCAGAAACAACAGAGAGGGTCAGAGATTCCCAATGGGAGCAGCCAGCCAGCCAGCCAGCCAAACGATCTTGACAGAATTATTTTAATTTTTTAATTTTTTTTTTCATGAGGGGGGAGAAAAAAAAAAAGGTCAGAGATCTCTCTGGTTTGAGATTTGAAAGGCCCTTTTTCTTACTCCCAATCACAACGTACAAATTACAATCAATCTGATCAGAGGACCCCCAAATGAACCCCGCTCTTCAATCGCTAGCATTGCATGCTTTGACCCGGCCGCACTCATACACCAACTGAGCTGAGCTGACCACAGCTCCAGAAACCACCTGCACTACCCACGTACGGTCACACTCTGTCTCTAGTATCTCACTTTGTTTTTTCTTTTTTTTTTTTTTTGAAAAAAGAATATGATATAATAATTTTGGGGTTTGATTTATTCTTATTAGTCACCAAAGGGTCAAAGTTTCTTCTTTGTATAGTCAATCACGCTTTGGAGTTCCTGTACAGCCGACACGCACACATTTTTGTTTATTGATCCAGTTTCTGGTGCTGATGACAATTTTAGATATTCCTTGTGCTCAATTATCTTTATTTTTTCTTTTTTAAAAATTTGTAGTTACCGGATAATCTTAATTATCACTTTAAAATTTGAGGGAACTGTATTTAATATTATTCATATGTGATAAATTAACATTAATATAGGACATAGCGTAACATGTGAGGAGTACAAATAATATTCTTCTTATGGGTTATTTTATTTTATTTTATTCTTTTGAACTTGTATTTTGATAGTTAATGTTGGCAATAGCCTCATAGTTTGCATTAAAGGACTACAAAAGTATTCTCTACACTTTGACAATGAAAAGAGAGAAAAAATAAGGAATATTTGTTAGATTTATTGTCCCCATATGTTCATCGTTTGGTCACTGCATGAAAGTGAAGCGATGCCTCTATTCCATTTTCTCCCTATTTCAAAATAAACAATTAAGAGCATTAATTTCATGACGTGACAAGCTCATCCCATTAGGAAAATTCCTTTTTTTTAATCATATTTATTAAAAAGTAGTCCATGCTCATTTGATCAAAACTATGAAAAGTCTCTCTTACTTAAAACCAACACATGAGTACAGAACTCAATCCCGATGAAAATGTTAAAGCAGTGCAAGTTAGCAAGTTTAAGGTAATACAAAAGAGAGTTTTTCACCAATTTTCTAGAAGTGAAAGAAGCAAAAAATAATAAGAGGAAATTGAGGCCTTCGAGGCAAATGGAGAGTATATAATATGAAAATTAAAGGTAAACCTTGGGATCGTTTTAACCAAACAATATCAAAGTGACACGTACGTACATGCATAAAACAAGTGAATGAAAAAGGTAACATTAATATGGATGAAGTTAAATAACAAGACAAATTCACCTCTAGTGTGGGGACATGCAGCCTTTCTGTGTCATACATACGTCTGGGACTGGGGCTACAGTGATTTTTCTTTTTCTACGTTGTTGTCTCTTTTTATTTTTATTAATTATTAAACACAACAAAATTAAAGTATAGTATAATGTTACACCTCGAAAAGAGTCTCCTTCATATGCTTCAAAATAAAATAAAATAAAAAGAAAAAGTTATAATTTTGTGTTCTCCCTCCTTTTCTTGCCTTGGGTTCTTTTAACTTTTCACCGTGTGTGTGAAAAGAGGTCATTGTCTTCATGTGATGATTTTCTTGGAAGGTTGAGGCCAGAATAGATAAATGAAAACAAAAGGCTAAGATTATTGAAGGGTTCAAGTTTAAGCAATGGTATACGCATATAATGAAATGAAGGCACACAACAAAAGTGTCAACTTGCAAGTACAGATACCATTATTCAACCGAAAAAAGTAGTACAGTATGGATTGGTGTGGCAGTGGCTGGCGTTGGCATTTGGCAAAGCCCGTGAAACAAGTGTGGGTGGGGTGGGAAGCAGTGGGCCTGCAGGTTGGACAGCCCCTGGCCCATTTATTGCCTGACAGAGATGGGCCTATCCCACCGAAGTGATGATGGTCAAACTCAACTCCCCCTCCTAAGCTTAAGGGGAAATTAGACATTATATAGTATTTTCTGAAAAACATTTGAAAGATACGGTGGTTAGCATTTTTTTAAGGTGCGGTACAGTTTTTATTAGAAAGATATCATTTTTAAAAGAGTAACTAATAATTGATAACTAACTAATAACTAAAGATATTTATAACTAGTATATAACTCGTAGGAAATCAGTTTTCAAAAACTAGTAATCAGTAACTATTTTAAAAATGATATTTTTTTTAAATAAAAACTGTACAAAAATTTGAATAAAGCTTGAGTTCAGTAATTTTGTAGTCTTTTTGGTTTTTTTTTTTAATATGTAAAAGTGTTAGTAAGAAGCCTCCGCTTGTTTTGGGACAACTTCAAGGTCCACTCTCCAAACTGGTTTTTGGGCTCACAATTTTGGATGGAGGCCCATCTTAACTCTTTCCTCTCACGCTTTTGTGAAATTTAGACTTCTTATATTTCGTCAATACTGGCTTTTTAGCCTTATATATCACCAATACCGGCCTTTTCATTTTAATAGTTTCATAATCATATTTAAGCTATACATTTTACGGGTGAAAAACATATAGTAAACGTTTACAATATAAATATACATTATATATATATATATACATTTATGTATACATTAGAAAATGTATACCCATTTTTACGTATAATTTTTATACTTGAAATGTGTTACATATGGTGCACCTTTTTCCAAAAAGGCTAAAAGACTATTAATTTTTTTTAAGATGAACCTCGACAGAATAAGGAAAATTAAATTAAAAATTAAAGAAAAAGAAGACACACCAATTCAGATAAGGGCATAAACCTGACCTCTTAAGACAAAGAAAAAGAAATAGAAAGAGAAATAAAATCAGAGAAACCAATAATTAAGTTTCGCAATACAATCATCATAAACCAAAAATGAAATAAAAGATGGAGCAAACTACCACCAAGTGGGACAAACAAAGGAAAAAGCTCGAGAAGCTAAAGAATAAGTTACACGATTACTCTCGTGATAAATATGAGTGACCAAAAAATCCATATTAACAATGTATCTGAATACTCTACACCAAGCTGATTTCTAATAAAAATGAACTTTAAGAGAACAAGCTAAAAAAAAAAAGAAACGATATAGACTGAATCACTCTCTAACTAGAGACATTTTCATCCATATATCGAAGCGAAATCAATCGCATAAATTGCCACTGCCAATTCTGCCTCAAAAGCGTAACCAATTCCTAAAGGTGTTTCGAACTCATAGAGGGTATGTTTGTGGCTAAAAAACAGTTATGAATATATTAAAAATATAAAATGGGTATCTACGTAAACATGGTTAAAAAAAGGGTATATATATATATATATAGAGGTTGCCATAAATATATATATATATATATATATATACTTTTAGCTTCATTTTCAGTCTTCAGATGCTTTTGGAAAATGGACTTGTTAGGAGTGATTTCGGCCGAGATGATTTTCTTATGACTCTTTTTCATGACTTCTTTTTAGAACTAGTAAAAAACTTTATGCCCTTATTTTGACCATCAAAATTTTAAGATAAAAAATAGGTGAAAAAAAAAAAGATTACCAAATTTTTGAGTCATAAAAACAAATTCATTTTTGATAGAGTCGTAAAAAAAAGTCCGTTCATAAATATCCATTTTCAAAACTATATTTTCATAAATGCTCATTTTTTTATTTAATTCACAAATACCATTTTTTAGAAAAATATAGACCATCACTGCTTTACACATGAAATATATACTATGGTATATATTTTATGCATTAAATATATACCATGGTTAACATTTTATGAATAAAAATTATACTAAAAATTAGCACATATTTTAAAATGTATACCATAAATCAAATTTATAATAAAAAATATAAACCGTAGTAAATATTTATATTGTAAATATATACTGTTCATATTTTACACATAGAATGTGTACTTCATGCATGGATAAAATTTACATCTACAATGTAGACCACTTATATTTTGTATATGAAATGTGGACCATAAAAATGAGTATTTAAAAAAAAAATTAAAAATAAGTATTTATGAAAATAAGTTATAAAAGCGAGTACTAGATATAAATTTATCAAAAGAGTCCTTTTTAGCAGCCCAAATGCTCCTAATGGGTCCTCTTTTATTTGTTTTTTGTTGTGAAAATTAGGCATCGTATGACGTTTTTTTAAAAAAAAATTAAAAATATACAATTGACTCAATTTTTTACTAAATCATGTATCATACTTTTAGAAAAATACTATTTTTTATTTTTTTTTTAAATATCATTTTCTAAAATAGTTATTAGTAACTAGTAAGTAATATTCGAGTACTGATAACTAGTAACCAGTAACCTGATAACTAGTAACCAGTAACCAGATGTATTTATAACTGGTTATCAGTAACCAATTTTCAAACACTAGTAATTACTTTAAAAATAGTAGTTTTCTGAAAACTTTTTAAAAGTTGTATTTTCTGAAAAAAAAAAAGTACGGAATTGGAAGGAAAAAAAAATTAACCAACAGTATTTTTGTAATTCTGTTTTTGTAGGAAGAAGTGTCAAAAACACCTCTATGTTGGAGTCCATAAATTAGATAAAATTACAAGAAGTTTCAACAATTACTTCGGATAAGGAAACGCTACGTGCTTAGATTGATCACAATCTACTTACCAAATATAATGCTCAGGACGTTTTTTCTTCTTCTTTCTCGTTCTTTTTTGTTTTTTTTTAAAAAGATAATAATAATAAGGGATCTAACCAGATCATCATGTTTGAAATTTCTCTGGTAAAATGTACATTTCGTGGCCAGTCCCCACTGGTAAATAAGCATATTCTGCTCAGAATATAATCCAAATGAGGTAGACAAGATATTTTGCCACTTTAAATGAGGAAGATAACATAACTATGTGTTTTTTGGCAGAAAAGGGTCCAACAAGGTGCCTTCTAACCAATCAAAAATCATGAAATGCCTATCCTACATTCCATGTCATCACACTATCCAGATGAATGGGAAATGAGTGGTTGTGCAGCTTCAAACTTGGAAGAACAGGCATCTCCATTTACATTGCAACAAAAAAAATTATCAGATCCTCCTAAAACTAATAACCCCAGAAAGAAAAATAAGGAAAACCACAGAAATAAATTTAAGACACTTATCATATCATATCAGAAACTCAAGCTCTTATAGGGACAACGGAGAGAAAAAAATAATAATAATAATAATAATAATAAGACACTGTTGAGGATTTTCAGTGCCATGGCTTCAACTTCCTCCTCAGCTCTTACCATCTCTTCATCATCCACCCTAGTTGACACCAAGACTCCTCGCCAATCTGCCGGCACTTCGCCGCAATGTGTGACTCTCCCTACGCTCCCACCGCCACCAGTGCAGGCTCAGAAGCGCCCATGGAAGAGCACTGCTTACTGTAAGAACCATATATGACAGTTTTTTCAGCAACATTTTTAAGAAGATCTACGTTATTTATTTCACTTTTAATGGAAGTGTTACCAAACAAGCATTTAATTATAATGATCATGCTACCATCTACTACTTAAAGGACAAGTTTTTTGGATTTGGTTTGTCGGTGTTGCTTATCAGGCCGTAAGCTTGCGCGAAATGTCATTGCCATGGCCACTGGAGAAGCCCCTGCTGAAGTTGCAACAGCTGAGACTCCAGAGATTATCAAAACTATCCAAGAAGCTGTATGCATTTCTTGGCTCTTTCTCAACAAGCAAACTTTTTCTCTCCGTGTTTTTGCTGTTAAGAAAATTTAACGAGTAGTTTAACAACGACGTCGCTCTGTCTGTTTTTTGACTTGGCTGCATAGTGGGACAAAGTCGAAGACAAGTATGCAGTGTCTTCACTTGCGGTAGCCGGTGCAGTTGCACTTTGGGGCTCCACTGGATTGATCTCGGTGACCAAATTTTCTCATATTGAACATTCTGTTTCAACATAGTATAGTATTAAAATTGTGAAATTTGACTGAATGAACGATTTCTGAGACATGAACGTGATTTTGTGGACAGGCAATTGATAGGCTTCCATTAATTCCTGGAGTTCTTGAGCTTGTAGGCATTGGCTATTCCGGGGTAAGTTTGATTTTTTGTTTTAAGCTGTCTTATTCATGTAAAACTTATCAATTATGTAGTTATTCGTGTAACTTTATACGCATATCTTACTCATCATCAGGGGCATTCATATTGTTTATGGATCATCTGTTTAATACCATGTTTATTTTGTCCAATTTTTTCAGTGGTTTGCATACAAGAACTTGGTTTTCAAACCAGACAGGTCAGGATTTCTAATTCAAATTCATGTTATTGGTACTCAAATCTTTTTCCAAAAGCATTTTTTATTAACCACATTTTTCACTATTACTTGTGTTCAATGAAAATTTCAGGGAGGCCTTGGTACAGAAACTAAAGGACACATACAAGGACATTACTGGAAGCAGCTAGAGGAACCTCAACAAGAAATGCTGCTGAGATGAGTTGAATTTCCGGCTTTCGAAGAAAATTATCTCGGAGCATTGTTCGTAAATACGTGACCATCCTTTCTTTTTTTCCTATAAGGTTCTGACTAGTGCAATGTACTTCTCTTGGAGATATATGTAACTATTATCTTTCCTTTCCCTTTAAAGCACCATGTGACTTGGATAAAAAACTATTGTTATATACTTGGAAGGGAATGTAGCCAAGTAAATTTAGTAATAAGTCAATAATCTGCAGATGAAGTACAATAAGCAAATCTTATTTTACTCTGAAGTTCACTCAGTTTGGTACATTTTACTAGAGAGAGAGCATTTCAATTTAAACATGTGGAACAGCAACGGAGACACTTTCATAATTTGGAACGAAACCAATCTACTTATAGAACTCCATGATCCAAAAGTTGCACACAAAACACTCAAATCTGATGCCACTGAATCCTGCACCGTTTGCCAAAGCTAGGAACTCTTTTTCGTTTCGCTCTTTCCCTCCCGGGTTTTGAGTCATCATAAGCACATCCATTTCGGAGATTGCTTTATCACCAGAAGTAGTCTCTGGTACAGTCGGAAGAAAGGCTTCCATAACTATAATTTTTCCATTTTCTGGAATGGCTTTGTAACAATTTTTCAATAGCTTCAAGCAGTGCTCATCACTCCAATCATGAAGAATCCACTACAAAAATATCCATTATTATGAGACATTGGTTAATGCACTATCTAAGAAACAATGCCTGCAAATTAAGTGAAAGTTTTCTGAACTGACCTTCAAAAAAATGGCATCCCCACTTGGAACGCTTTCGAACATATCTCCGCTGACATGTTCAACACCTGCAACATTAACAATTTTCTCTCTTTTAAGTATGCAAATACAAAATGGTATAACACATTAATCAAACTTCTGTTTTCTCAAAACAAAGAATTTTCATAAACCAAAACCATACCTGGATAAGAGGGGGCATGTTCTATAACATGAGGCAAGTCAAAATTAATACCCTTAATATGAGGGTATTTGGAGGTGATCTGGCTAAGGGTCACTCCCAAACCTCCCCCAACATCCACCAGTTGCTTAAGGTCCTCAAAACCTTTGTAAACCTCAAGGATCTTCTTGATAACCAGAGTAGTCTGGTTGTACATTGCTTTGTTGAAAACCTGATTAAATCTCGAGTCCAAGCCCGGATACTGGAATGCGTGCATTCCATAGGCTCTGTTAAAGGGAATTCCTCCTTCAAGAATTGCACCTTTCAGCTCTGACCTGCAATTCATTGTAGCTCTAGAATCAAATTGTGCAGGGTACGAAGGTTATACTGGTAAAAATTAAACTTGCTATGGACCGTTTTCTTTTATACTCTTAAAATTAGATTATTTGTCAAACTAATAAGCAGCATGAGTCTCCAATCTATTTGATCCAATGTAACGTATAACTGTAACTCTGTAAGAATAGCAACTGGGTTCTTAAGATCCTTCTTAACCTTTTTGGGGTTTTTAACTTACTAGTCTAGGATTGCTCAACGACTTAAATCTTGAACTGAACAACACTACTTGACCAAGAAGAAATATAATAATGCTATCCAATATCATTCTTACTTACCTAAAGGAACCAAAATAATAATAATAATAAGACTGACCAGCTATCCAAGAAGACCTTATCTTGTAACAATGACATCAAGGGCCCCAATGAAACACCATCTTCATTAGTCACAAACAACTTGGTGACATCATTGAGGCCGTAGACCCTTAGATCATCAGCCACCACAGAGCATGTGAGCACAGAGTGGCTGGCCAGCATCCTGAGGATGCGGTCCAACATCCTCGGCGCATCGGGATTGTTGCTCGGCATCTGCGCCACAATCTCCGACGCAGAGAGCTTACCTCCTTCCCCGGCTTTGCCTATGATGTCAAAGACTCCGAGCTCAATTGTGGACTGCAACGACATGGACAACACAGCTGAGTTCACCAGCTGCGCTGCATAGGAGAAGCTTTCTTCTACCTTTTTCCGTTCATCATCACGGACTACTTTTGGAGAACCTCCGTTTTCCAGTTCCAGTGAGGACGCCATTAGAACTCTTTGCAAGAGAACTGTTTTGGTAGTACTTTATAATGTTGTGAGCCTTATGAAGAATTCTATCCGATAAAATAAATAAATAAATCAATTAAGAAAATAAATTTCTCTCTCTTACCAACCAAATACACTCATGTATATTAGTGTCAAACTTTGTCACCTCAAAAGGAAAGCAAATTATATGATACACTAATAAAAGAAAAAGGATCCACCTAGTATAGTCTCCATATGCTTTATTTTCACAAAAATTCTAAAAATTAATTAAATATTTGAGGGGGAAAAGGGGACATATTCTTTTGCAGCTGTACAGCATATCCTCTATTGTTGCGTGCAATACATGATCAAAAAAGAGAAAAACAAATTTAAAAAAAAGATATTATGGTGGCCTTATTTAACTCATTTTAAAGTGGATTGTAGACCACACAGGTATCCAGTTGTATTACTTTGACTATTAAGAATTAGAAAGTAGAATTAATAGCCATGCATAGTATATATAACTTTCTAACTATTCTATTTCTATAGGCTGTATGGCCCGTGATGGAAGTTGGTAGCACTTCCATGTCAATTACACCAACTTCCATGTCAATTGCAGTAAAGTCAGTAACTAAGTAAGTTCATTCAATTACGGAAACGCGTTGAGAGATTAGTACTGTAGTTAGGCACCAATATGAAAAGACAAACAATAATGACTACATTTCCACAATGATTAATTTAATGAATATTAAATGCCACATATAGGAATGTGATTAGAGAACTCCAACATATTCCAAAACCTACAGAACTAAAGCCAAGGCCAGCCGCCAAGTTCTTGTTGGCTCCGCTCCTTCCCTCGTGGTTCTTGTGTGCGCAATAATAATTTTAATGAAAGGCATTTTTTTTAAAAAAAATTTCCTCAAACAGATATGAATGAATTATTATTTTTTTTAAAAAAAAAATGAATATGAACTAATTATTTGAGCTACTTTATAAAAGGTTATGGCAGGGAAAGTGGCACTTCCCTTGCATTTAGGTCCACCAAAAGCAAGGCCACTCGATCCTATATAATTGGTTGAATCATTTGATCGACGACAAGTCGTTTTGTAGATTTAACGACATCGATCATAACTATTTCAGATGGAATGAAAAAATCAGTCTGCAGGATGAGAAACTTCACCGTACTCGAAGTTAAAACGTTTTTCAATTTAACGGATTATAGCAACAATTGATATACTTTGGTCACAATTATTTAAGTAGTATGCCATATACCATCTACTTAAAGAACTCCGTTTTAAAGTTGCACAAAAAACTTTCAAATGGAATGCCACTAAGTCCAGAAGCATTAGCCAAGGCTAGGAACACTTGTTGGCTTCACCCTTTCCCACCTGGGTTTTGGGTCAACATTAGAACATCTAATTGGGATTGTGCTTTTATCAGCACAACTTGTCTCTGGCATAGCTGGAAGAATTGCCTCCACAACTATCGCCATTCCCTTATTGCAATCTTTTTGACAATTCTTCAATAGTGTCAAACAGTGTCCATCACTCAATCATGAAGTATGCACGGCCAAAAATTCAATTACTGGACATAAATTAACTATTTTCTTAATCGCGTCGCATCCTGATTTTTTTAAATGATTGAGTTTATAAGATTACTGACATCAAATTCTTAGTTGCATCCTTAGTCTGAATTAGTGACCACACCCCCCACCTTAATGTTAAGGTTCTCCTCATTTCTTATTAAAAAGATAATAATAGTTATAATAGTATTCCGAGTTACTATAGGGATGATTTTTTTTTTTGGCAGCATGCTTGTCACTATAAATCTAAAATGAGAAACATATCTAAGTTGGAATGAACAGAAGTGCTCTTTACTAATGCACTATAAAATTGAAGGCTTCACATGAGCAGGACAACTAATAAAGAATGCCTATGCAATGTTCAAAATTTCAGAACTCAACCTTCATTAAAATAGCACGTAATACCTATACGTTTAAAACAATATATATATATATATATATGGGGACTAATACAGTAGTTATTTTATTTATTTTTATCTATATATAGGTATTATTTTGCCCAATTAAAATTCATCACGCAAACTTTTTTATGGTAAAAATTAGAAAGAGAAAAATATTAAATAATAAATATTTATTTTTATTATTTTTTATCTCAACTACTCAAATTATGTTAGTTGTTAGATTAAAATTTAATGACTAAAAAAATACCAATAAATGAGTTAAAACATAGATATATTAGATTGGGAAATTATATATATATATATATATATAAAAAGAATATAAAGATAAAAGAAAAGACTAAAGAGTGCTTACTTATAAGTGTTATTTGAGATTATTCTAGTAATTGAATAATGCATTTTTAAGAAATAAAACTATTCAATTCTATATGTATGATTTATGAGAAAGGCAAAGAGACGACTTTATAGTTTTAAAGTCTAAGAAGAAATAAGAAGATGATTCAATTTCTTTCAATTTTAAGGTAATTAACTTTAATTTATTAAGTCTACATATATTAATTAGATATTAGGAATTCGATTACATGTATATGGTGGGGTTTTTAGTTTACCTATTAATTATTTATGACCTACTGGGGTAGATTTGGGGTGGATTTAATGAGGATGAAGCTATTGATTTTAGAATTACACACGATAAAATTTAAGTAATTTGGTTAAGTAAATAGAAAGTCATAGATTCTTAAGTATTTGATACAAGTGGACACACAATAGTGACTGAGATTGATTTTATAGAGGCTTTTAGTGATTTGATTGAGTCATGTTAGGTATAGTAGAAAGATTTTCGAATAAAGTTTATAACATATATAGATAATTAAAAATGAAGATATAAATCGAGAGTTATGGTCTTTTGAAGCGGGCACTAAGAATTTAGAAAATTTGATATATTCAGCACTTTTAGTGAATCGTGGTAATGATGAGCAGGACTACATGCAAGGACAAAGCCAGGATCAAAATCTAGTGGATGCATGACTTAATTAAAAGCTTAGTCCTGAACATTGACATTATTATACATAATTGGCGCAAAATCTAGTGGATGCATGACTTAATTAAAAGCTTAGTCCTGAACATTGACATTATTATACGTAATTGGCGTTCTAGGTCCAGGGTGAAAAGAAAGTTGTGCAATACCAAGTTTTATAATACTTGTTTTCTTTCTATAATTATTTACTTTAATAGAATAGGGATTTTCGTTTGAATTGTCTCTCTATAATTGTTTTACGTAGAATACACCTAAAGAAAAATTCAAGAAAATATTCAATTGATAACTTTTATAGATTAAAAAGGTATTCGATTAATGTCATTTATAAGATATAACAATTAAATTAATAACTTAACTACAATTTATAACTAATAGAGATTGAAAAACTATAATAAATATAAACAAAATGATATATTCTCTTTATCTCATGAAACAAAAGGTAGTTTTTTGAAACCTCACATGTTGAACAAGTTACAAATAGAGTTTAATTTCATTGTTCAATTTTTGAACAGAGTGATTTTAAGATTCTTAATTTGTAGAACCATATTTTCAATTCAATTCTTTTAACCTACTAAAATAATTAAAATTCTATCTAATAAGTAACAAGAAACAAAATGAAGAAAAAAAATTATTGCCTAGAGCTTAATGGTTAAGTGATCCCTTAACTCTCATGGGCTTTTATTCTTTTTTATCACTCACGACCCCTTTTTTCATGTTATCTTTTTTATTTGAATAAATTAGTTGTATACCAGTTTTTTCCTCATTAATTAAATCTACAACCATAAAATTTTTTTTGAAATGGATTCTTGACAAATTTTTTATGATCTTGACGGATTTTTGACAAATTTTTGATGATTTTGACGGATTCTTGACATCGACAGTTATCTTGACGGATTATTGATAGATTCTTGATATCCGCGGTGATCTTGACGGGTTTTTTGATGAATTCTTTGATGAATTTTTGATGATCTTGATAGGTTTTTGACATATTCTTGATGCTAGTGATGATCTTGACAGATTTTTGATAGATTCTTAATGCATTCTTGACATATTCTTGACTAATTTCTTCTTTAAAATGGTAAAATCTAATGGTAGTGGTAAATTTAATTAAAAATTTGAAAAAGTGGTAATTACCTACTTAACCATTTCCTCTTTATTTGTAAGTACTTTTTTCTAGGTGTCTAATCTATTTAGTTTTACTTTGACACATGGTATTTTCCAAATATAACTATATTTCTTTGAAATGGGATTAGGCTTGGCAAAAAGACCCTAAAGTAATAGGCTTTAGAAGAATTCTAAGGCTAGCTAAATACAACACTTTATAATAATTTGATGTAATAAATTCATATCTATATATTATGTTATACGATATTGTCACCTCCTAGGAATCCTTAGACTTACAATATTAGTAGAATTATTATAAACTTAGTGTCGAATTTTAATAAGTTTGCATTCGCAAATACTTGAAATTATGTGTGTAGTATTATTTTAATATTAAATTTTATTACGTGAGAAAACCATAGTTAATCCTTATTTTAACTTAGAAATTCTAAGTTAGTTTTCCTTAATAATAAATTGATTTTACAATAATTATATTATGTACATCAATATAACCTAATTAAAAATGTGGCATGTTTATGTCACATTAAAATTGTTATAATTTATAACCTAAAGTTAATAGTTGCACCAAAATAGTACCATGCCATAATTTGAATGGCGAGGATTTAAGTATATAAAGAATTAAGTAGACAAATCAATCTAAGGGTGAAAAATAAGTTATAGAAAAAGATGAAGAGTAGTAAAATTTTACCTTAGGAAGGTAATAACTTTAAATAAGTAGAATAGAAAAATAAAGGGACAAAGTTAATAGATAATTCAAAAGGTAGGAAAAAAGGAAAATCAAAATAGAAATGTTCTTTGAAAATTAGTGGCCATAATCAAAGTGGAAGACATAGAAAAACTAATTAGTAACTTTTATCTCCAAAATAATTCAAAAAGTATAAAAAAGATTAATATAGTAGAGACTTTCTTTAGGAGCTAGTGGTATTGGATTCCAAATAATTGAAAAAGAAGAAATATTAGAGACAAAAGTAGTGGATGAGTAAAAAATAAAATAAAAGATAAGGTAATGGAATAGGAAAAGAAGATATATTAACAAATTGATAATAATGATGCTTGGATTATTTAATGGAATGTGAAAGTATGTATTATTTATTAAATACCTTCCATGGATGGCCTATAAATAGAACATTTATTTGGCAATTCAAGTCCATGCTTAATCTTTCAAATTACTTAGCCAAAACTATCTTCATATTTCCAATTATTCCTTCTCAAAAAAACTCCTTATACCTCACTTTTTTCCAAATCAATAAGAGATACAATATTTTACCCATCGACTCTAGAAATTTAGAATTATAATCAAGAGAAGAGAGCACTTAATTTTGTAATGGAGACGTAAGAAAGAAGATCCAAACTTAGAAAGTATTTATTCCATCACCTTACTTGTTATGTGTTTAAATAGATTATATAAAAGAATCAATAGGTAATAACATATTTGACATACTTTAGATGTTATATAATTTATATTACAATGAGACTTACTTTGTTCATTTCTTAAGCCTCTAAATATGAATACTTCATAATAATAAATACTAAATAATAATAATAATAGTAAAATCAAAATGACTAAACACAAAAAAAGTGGAAGATTTTTAAAGTGTAAGACCCTAAAATAAAATATGCATGAAAATGAACTAAGTTTAATGATTTAGATTTAGATCCTTAAGAACAGATTTTTACCCATTAGAAATGCTTTCAAAAAATTAAAGATGTTTGCTCAAAAGTTGGAAGGACTAAAATGCAAAAATTTTGAGTATTTGGGTAAAAAGTGTAATTTTGACAAAATATGGGTCAAATATGTGAAAAAATTATTTTAGACAATTTTAAGACTATTTTAAAGTGTAAAAGTAAATAAAGGAAGAATCTTTAACAAAAAAAAAGATATAGTTCAATATTTACCATTATAGGGCATAAATGTTAGAAATCTTAAGATTTTGGGCAAAAATGTAAATTATAAAACTTGAAAATTGGGTTAGAAATTTGGTATAAGAATACATAAAAAAAATTATTTTAGATCTCTAATTGGGATAAGAAAAGATTTATTTAAATTTAAGGCATGAAATCAATTATAGGAAATAAGAAATATATGCCTCTAATTATATTTTGCCTAAGTTTAATGATAGGCCTAAAAAGCGTGATCAATACCAAATAATATTTAGTCCAAGTATGATTTTAGATATTAAATTTGTATAGGCCTTAGTGTGGTTGACTCAATTATCATATTATGACCCTTAATTACGAATAAAGAAATTAATCAAGAATAATTCAAAATATTTGATGAAAAGAAATATAATTAAGGAGACTTAATTGATTTAGGATGATATTAATCAAATCAAAAACCAAATTATTGATAGATTAAAAAGATTACTATGATCAAGGTTAAGGAGAATCAAATCTCATCCATCTAAGTGAAAGTATAAATTAGTTAATGAATATAGTGTGACATTGTTTCTCAAATGTGAAGTTTTATGCTGGATCAAGATTGAGTTTTAAATATTTTATGCCAACTAAGTAATTAGAAGTTAAAAAAAACAGTATAAAGCCAGTTTAAATTTTCTCTAACAAATAGAGTATGTATACGTAAGGGCAAACTTCGATCTAGATGTACGTAATTAACGAGTAGAACTAGGACAATCATATTACGAGGTAAGTACAATTTCACCTATGGTATGGATAGTTGAAAATATTTCGTGTTTACAGTATAATATGTTTGAATTAATTTCATGTATTAACTTGCCTTTATATTTTTATTGTATGGCCTATGTATAATATATGCTTATAAAGATACTTTTTCTATGCTATAAAAAAAATGATGTATGCTTACTTTACAATGTTATCATACTTTAACATA
Organism: Parasponia andersonii; assembly: GCA_002914805.1. Taxonomy (NCBI): domain Eukaryota; kingdom Viridiplantae; phylum Streptophyta; class Magnoliopsida; order Rosales; family Cannabaceae; genus Trema; species Trema andersonii. The sequence continues at coordinate 129,412 of JXTB01000006.1, forward strand.
CTTTAACAAATGAAATGCTATGATAGTTGAATATAAGTTTGGGTTCATTGAAGCGTACCCATTCATATTAAGAACTGACTAAATAAGATAAAGAATTTAAAGGTGTCGTACCAACTTGCACTAGGTGAGGATATCTGAGTAAAAATAACACCAATCTCCCCTAAGCGAGGATTTCCGAGAAAAAGTATATTAAGATTATGACTGTGGGTGTTTTCAATTGGGTCGCTCCCCTGATTCCCTATTCGGTAGTGCACTCTCGTTACGTACACTAGAGCCCGTAAGAAAGATAAAAGACTTTATAATCAAGAATGTAAAAAAATCATGATATAATATCTTATAATAAAGCGTAAAGTAATGTTTTAATAAAATAGTATAACTGGACTTTAAAAAAAAACGAATTGTTTGTTCATAAGAAAAATATTTTGTGAAAATTACATTATACTTACTGGGCGAAAACTCATATTTTATGATCATCCATGCTATAGGTACCAAAGGAAAGAAACCTCTAATTTGATTGATGGGTTAGCTGGAATTGAAACAGGGATTAATGTGAGGTACATGCAAGGGAATACCGTCATTAAAAATTACTTCTGCATATGTTTTTATTATCAGACAAATGATTTTAATTATGTAAGCTTGATGTTATTTGAAAATGTACTTATAACTGGGCATTTTATTTCGTAATACATGATTTAATCAAATTGAACTTGAAAATGTATTTCGATTTAATAGAAGTTAAACAAATGTTTTTTTTTAGATCTAAAAAAGAAAATTTTTTAATTTAAATAAATGCAAAACATAAGGGGTTCTATCAAAAAGACCTAAACTGTCTAAGGAGAGTTTGGAACTTAAGTGGTCCGTATGTAACCCCCATCTTTACTTGAGAGCCCTTTATGGTTGCGCATTATTTAAATCACCTTAATAAAAAGTTTATAATCAAATTTAAATAAAGGGTACTTAACCATTGAGAACCATTTATTTGTTTTCAAAATTTAAGTAAATTATTAGTTATGAATATAAATATCTTAAAAAGAAATAAAAGTATAAAAAAATTTTGTCATGAATTTTTAGCATCTAAATTTTTTTTAAGCTAAAAAGATAAGTAGTTAATGGTCAGAAAAAGTCTGGTTGTTATAGATATTATATAATAATATATAGGTAGTTGCCTCTATATAGCTCCATAACTGACTATATGGGGTATACCTATTGACCTCACAACCACATTCTTTACATGTGTAAAACCCTAATGACTTATAGATATTGTTCCTGTAATGACTCGATTTTTCAGACCGTTAACTACTTACCTTCTTAGCTTACTTATTTTAAAAGAGAAATTTAGATGCTGAAAAATTTATGATTAATTTTTTTTATGCTTTTATTTCTTTTTAAGAGATTTATATTCATAACTAACCATTTACTTAAATTTTGAAAATAAGTAAAATACTTTTTGATGGTTAAGTAACCTTCATTTAAATTTGTTTGTAAACTTTTTATTAGGGTGATTTGAATAATATGTAACCATAAAGGGCTCCTAGGTGAGGAGGGGGGTGTCACATACAGACCACTTAAGTCCCTTGTGTTTTGCATTTATTTAAATCAAAATATTTTCTCTTTTAGATCTTTTGAAAAATATTTGTTTAAATTCTATTCAGTCGAAATACATTTTCAAGTTCAACTCAATAGAACCGTGCATTGCGAAATAAAATGCTAAGTTATAAGTACATTTTCACACAATATCAAGCTTACATAATTAAAATCATTTATCTCATAATAAAAACATATGCGAAAGTAATTTTAATGGCGGTATTCCATTGTTCGTACCTTGCATTCATTCTTCGTACCTCGCATTCATTCCCACCTCGATTCCTGCTAACCCATCAAATAAATCAAAAGTTTCTTTCCTTTGATACTTATAGCATGGATACTCATAAAATGTGAGCTTTCGCTCAACAAGTACAATGTAATTCTCATAATGAATATTAAATGCCACATATAGGAATGTGATAAGAGAACTCCAACATATTCCAAAACCTACATAACTAAAGCCAAGGCCAGCCGCCAAGTTCTTGTTGACTCTGCTCCTTCCCTCGTGGTTATTGTGTGTGCAATAATAATTTTAATGAAAGGCATTTTTTTAAAAAAATTTCCTCAAAAAGATATGAATGAATTATTTTACTTATAAACAAACAATCTTTTATGAAATCCGGTTATGTTGTTTTATGAAATCATTACTTTACACTTTATTATAAGATATTGTATCATAATTTTATCTCATTCTTGACGACAAAGTCTTTTATCTTTCCTATGAGCCCTGGTATACATACCGAGTGCGCACTACTGAATGGGGAACCAAGGGAGCGACCTAACTAAAAATGTAAAAATCCGGAATTTTTGAGTGTAATTTGGATATTTTACCAATTTTTTGGATATAATAATGGAGGGATTCATTTGCAAAAGTTTTGTACAAGAGGACTAAATTACAATTTTTGGGGAACTGAATTGATAGAGATTTGGGAACTGAGGACCATAATGCAAATTTTTAAAAATTTGCACAGTCCCCTACTTATCCCACGTGGGCTCTCCCTTCCACTCACTCTCTCTTTCTTCTCTTTCCCTCGCTCCTTTCTTCACTCTCGGCCGAAGACCACCGAAGGAGGGGCTCCCGCCTCTCGCTATCGTCCAACTGCGGGAACTATCGGTGAAGCTCACGAGCGTCACACATGAGCCGACGCCGAACAACTGCAACCCCTAGAGGAGCTCGCCATCGTCGGAGTAGAAAAAGAAGCCACAAAGGAGTTTTTGTCATCGACGATGATTCTGGCCACCATTCGACCTCAAACCGAGCTCGTTGGATTCGTCTCATCGGAAGGATATATATATATATATATCTTAACCCCATACTGTCCGAAATGTTGCCTTTTTTGGATATTTTGATTTTAAGTTTGACTTTTTAATCCAGCCGTTAGATCGTGATTTTATTGTCATTTGTTGGGTTGTACTCAGAAAATGGGGAAGTTTGATATATATATATTTCCTATGTTTTGTGGCCGACACGAAAATCGAAATCAGACGGCTAAGATTTGCCTCGATTTACCTACCACCGGTCTAGTATGGGCCCGAACCTGAATTGGACAAGTTGTATATCTAACCTAGCTATTTTGGGTGCTAAGAATTCAGTGAAGAAGTCTGTTTGTGGATTTGAAGCTCTGTTGAGAAGTTGTTTTTTCGTAAGAGGACGATCGAGGGTTTAGAATTGGTTCCTAACCCTCCGGACGATCGTCAACGACACCTTGAGGATTCAATAGCATGGTATTGTTATTCTTGTGAGGTATGGATTCGGTTACCTTCGTTTTATACTAATTTCGAATACAAATTATTTTCTACAACATATGAGAATAAATGTGGTTTTTGAATTTCTTAAGCATATGTGATGGACAATGATGGTATAATATATATATATATATATATAGTATTGCTTTGAGGATTTTCTGAGTGTAAGTTATTTTAAGTATATCAAAAATAGGGCCATTATGCTGCGCATTTTTCTATAAAAACCTAATATGCTTATTTTATTGAAAAACCAGAGTACGATTATTTTCACACTTCAGTCTTATGTTGCACATGTTATAGGATCATACATGAGCACCGTGTTAGCATCATGAGTTTACAGTGTAGTGCTGCATGCTCCACTGTCAGTTTAGAGTCCGTAATCTTCCGCGGGGTTTTGTTACTTCTGATTACTTCCCTATTTGGCAAGCATAGGCAATTCGGTTGACCCTCCAGGTTTGGTAGGCAACACATGGATGTCCTCTCTGGGTATGGGCTTATTGTCAAGCAGGCAGTTAGGTACACTTAGTGTCACCATTCTGGGTTTCCATAGATGAGAGGATGTGAGCTCATGGGTATGTGTTGATTTGTGTCGTGTGCATATGGATTGATGGTTTTGATCATATTACTTTATATATATATATATATATATACATACATGGATTTTTGGTTTGAAATATATATAATGTGTGTTTTGGATTTAAACTAACCATGCAGGAACTTTCCATCATTAAAAAAAAAAAGAAAAAAAAATATCTTCGACCGAGATAATTGTTTTCTAACTGGCATTTTATGCTTACTCCATTCCTCCTTTCCTCAGGTTGTGTCCAATACGACTTTGGAAAACCAGAGGAGTAAGAGGTCATCTTGATTATAGTTCATTATCTTGGTAATACTTGGAGTATGTTGTTATGATGTTTGGACTGCTTGGGTTTTATTTTAGCATTGAACCAAGATTACTACATTCTATTTTTGTCTGTAAACTCATGTATGTCATTCTGGTGTCTGTTCTTGATGTGAATGATAATGATGCTTGGACTTATATTTGAGTTATGTTTTTCTTTTGTATTTATTCGATCTATATTTAATGGTATACATGAATTATGGCAGAGGTTCACGGGAAAAAATTTCAAACATTTTATCTAAAATGGATTGGTTTATAAAACTAAAACTTTTTAGACTCTTTCCAAATTAATTAAGGAATTTTCCATCTTTACGAAATTCCTCTTCTACCACTAGCCTGAGTTTTGGGTTGTGACAGAAATTGTGGTATCAGAGCTTTGAGTTTAACAGCTCAGGTATATCACCATTAAACTAGATTGAAGTTGACTTTATGATAAGCATTCATCATTATCACATTAATAGTTTGGCATATTGTTTCAGACTTTTAAGGATGCCTTCAAGAAAAGTTCCGAGGCACCAATCAAGTGTCGAACCTCTTCATTCGAATTTCACTCTAGGCAATGCAGTAGGCATTCGCCTAGATAAGCAATCCAAACTATCAGCCTCCAGCTCCGAGGGAATGTCAGTTAGATTTGTCTGATCATCTCCAACAGTTCATGTGTCTCTAGCCAGGGTAGTTTGACAGTAGACTAGGAGTTCTCACGGAAATTGCTTTGTTGTGTGAGATGGAGAAGCACTTTAGAGCCCTTGGTACTCTGGTTGAGTTTTGGGTTGTTTTTGTTGTTACCCGTTTGATAGGGAGTGCCATTCACTGGTGGGAGATAGTGGCACAGATGCAAGATGTAGTAGGTTTAACTTGGGAAGAGTTTGACTGGATTTTCAAGGCCCAATATGCCAATGAGGATCAACAAGATGAAGTGGTGAACCGATTTGAGACTTTAATTCAAGGTAACAGAATGGTGAATGAGTACTTGATAGAGTTCACTGAGTTGATAAGTGTTGCTCTTGGACTGGGTATGAGTGAGAAGTATCGAGTTGCTAATCCAGGATTCTTCTGAATCGGAATATTTTTAACAGAATTGGCACTTAGACTTTCCGTACTCTTTCTGAGATTGTGGTGGCTACCCAGCAGGGCAGAGGCCATCGAAGAGGGATTGGATTTTAGGAGGAACCGGCGAAGAAGTAATGATAAAAAAGTCACCAGAAGGAATCAGGGGCAGTGGTCAGCCCAGGGTACTCCGAACAACGGGAGCTTGAACAACAGTAGTTCTTCAGGTGGTGGTAGAGGTAGTCCGTATGCAGGATATTTCGTTTATGGCCAGCAGGGTCATCAGAAGAAGATGTGTCCCAACCATCTACAGAACTCTCCTCTTTCTTAGGGAGGATCGCAGAAGAGCCAGTAAGGTTCTGTTTCTTATCAGAACACTCAAGCAAGGGTGCAATAGTCACAAAGTGTTTCGTAAACTTTTACTTCCCCTCAGCCTTATCAGCATCAATACAGTCCTCAGGATTTTACTCAGATTTTTCTGAGTCCTCATGCCTCAGGGAGTCAGGGTGAGCGTGGATATGGCATTAGTAGTCTAGGATCCAACAGTAGCTGTCCAGGCTAGGAAAGAAGCAACAAGGGAAAAGGAAAGGTGACTGGCCGAGCCTATGTTTTTACTGTGGCAGACGACACTTAGGATTGCACTGGCCGAGGTGTTGTTGATGGTATGATCCTTCTTTCACACTCTTAGGAACATATTTTATTTGATACTAGTGCATCTCATTCATTCATATCCTTATTGTTTGCTCAACTGTTAGGGTTGGAATTTTCTGATTTGGATTATGTATTGACGTTGGGTACACCTAAGGGAGGAGTAGTCGATGTGTCTAGTGTGTGTAAGTCTTGTCGGGTTATGGTTGGTGATAGGAAGCTTCTTGCTGATTTGAATGTGTTGCCGATGGGACAGTATGACATGATACTCAGTATAGATTGGTTGTCGAAGTATGGAGCCGTTGTGGACTGTCATATGAAGTGGGTGACTCTTTTTCCTGGTGATGGGTAACCTAGTGTCTATTAGGCTAGAATGAGGCTGTTGAAGCCTAGTCTTATTCTGAAAGCGTGCATGGGTGGAAGGAAGAAACTCGAGTATTATAGGAACTTGTTTGCTATTGATGGCGAGATGAAGACAGACGATCAAGACCTATGGTTTTTGGTGGTTAGTGAGTATTCAGAGGTATTTCCTGAAGACTTACCAGGGTTACCACTAGATAGAGAGATCGAGTTCTGCATTGAACGAGTTCCTGGAGCTCAGCCAGTTTCTATTCCAACCTATCACATGGCTCCTGCTGAGATGGAAGAGTTGAGAGAATAGTTGAATGATCCACTTTCCAAGTACTTTATTCGTAGTACCACTTCTCCTTAGGGTGCTCCTATCTTATTTGCGAAGAAAGTTGATGGTTCGTTGAGACTCTGTGTGGACTACAGGAAGTTGAATCAATTGATAGTGAAGAACAAATATCCTTTGCCGAGGATAGATGAGTTGTTTGATCAACTCGGTGGTTCAAGGTTCTTCTTCAAGATCGATTTGAGATTTGGTTATCATTAGTTGAAGATAAGGGAGGATGATATACCTAAGACAGCATTCAGAACTCGATATGGTCATTTTGAGTTTCTGGTAATGCCGTTTGATTTGACGAATGCTCTCGCAGCATTTATGGAATTCATGAATCGGATCTTCAGGCTGTTTTTAGACCATTTTGTAGTTGTGTTCATCGACAATATCCTGGTGTATTCTAAGATCGATAAGAGTATGCCAAACATCCTGGGATAGTACTTAAGACCTTGAAAGATCATCGGTTTTATGCCAAAAAATCAAAGTGTGACTTTTGGATATCGGAAGTAAAGTTCTTGGGGCATGTGATTTCTCATAGAGGTATTTTAGTCGATCTCGCTAAGATAGACACTATTCTGGAGTGGGAGAGACCAAGAAATGTTGCAGAAGTATGGAGTTTCCTTGGTTTGGTAGGCTACTACCGCCGTTTTGTGCAAGATTTCTCGAAGATTGCCTTACCTTTGATGAAGTTGACCAGGAAGGATGTCAAGTTTGTTTGGAGTCACGGAAGTGAAGAAGCTTTTGTCAAGTCGAAGCAAAGTTTAACCACCGCACCGGTTCTTACTATTCCTAACAGTAGCGAACCATCTTTAGTGTATATTGATGCTTTAAATACAGGTTTGGGATGTGTCTTGATATAGAATGGTCGGGTTGTGGCTTATGCTTCTCGTTAGTTGAAGCCACATGAGAAGAACTATCCTACCCATGATCTGGAGCTTGCAACAGTGATCTTTGCATTGAAGATTTGGAGATATTACTTGTATGGTGTGAAGTTCGACATATTCTCCGATTATAAGAGTTTAAAGTATCTCTTTACTCGAAAGGAACTGAAATTGAGACAGCAACAATGGGTTGAGTATATAGAGAAATATGACTTCACCTGCAGTATTATCCTGGTAAGGCTAACATTGTAGCTGATGCATTGATTAGGAAGCCTTATGGTGAATTAGCTGCATTAGTGTTTGAAGATTGGAGGAACTCAATTGCGATTGGTAACAACAACTTGCAGTACTTCGAGAATCAAGGGGTTTCTTGTCTGAGCAACATTGTGATTTCACCATCACTTCTCCAGATTGTCCAATGAAGTGAGTGGCAAGACAAGGAGTTGAGGACAATCTGGAATCGGCTTCATAATGGTGAACAGTTAGATGGTTGGAACACCAATAGAGAAGGATTTTTACTTTTCAGTAGGAAGTTAGCTATAGCTAATGACCCTAATTTTTGAGAAACTATTCTAACTAAGCCTCACAAATCAAGGTTCACCATACATCCGGGTAGTGATAAGATGTACCGAGACTTGAAGAGGCAGTATTGGTAGAAAGGGATGAAGAAGGATGTAGCTACCTTTGTAGCCAAGTGTTTGAATTGTCAGTAAGTTAAGGTTGAACACCAGAGGCCAGCTGAGTTACTTCAGCCGTTGCTAATTCCAGAATAGAAGTGGGAAAAGATCACGATGGACTTCAGGCCAGTTTTCCAAGGACCTTGAGGAAGAATGATGCAGTTTGGGTGGAGTCGATCGAATGATGAAGAGTGCTCACTTTATACTGATCCGGATGGACTACTCACTTACTAAGCTCAATAGACTATATGTGGAGAACATCATACGCTTGCATGGTGTGCCTTCAAGCATAGTCTCTGACAGAGATCCAAGGTTCACTTCTAAGTTTTGGAGGGCCTTGCAGAAAGCGTTGGGCATGCAATTGGATATCAGTACGGCTCACTATCCGGAGACAGATAGTCAGTCTGAAAGGACCATTCAGATTCTTGAGGACATGCTACATTGTTGCATATTAGACTTTGGTGGGAACTAGGATGATCATCTTCCTTTGGTGGAAATTTGCTTACAATAATAGTTACTAGACCAGTGTGGGTATGGCTCCATATGAAGTGTTATATGGGAGGCCGTATAGATCACCTTTGTATTGAGCAGAGCCTGAAGTGCGTGTTACTCTTGGACCTAAATTGATTGAGAAGACTTCTGAGAAGATCAAGGATATCTGGGAGAGGCTCAAGGAGATTTAGAGTCGCCAGAGGAGTTATGCTAACCCGAAAAGGCGCAAGGTAGAGTTCGATACTAGTAATTCCGTATTCTTGAAAGTGACTCCAAGGCATGGTGTGACAATGTTTGGGGTTAAGGATAAGCTTGCTCCAAGGTATGTTTGTCTCTTTGAGATCATTGAGAGAATCAGACCAGTGGTGTATCACTTGAATGTACCTACACAGTTGGGTCATGTGCATAACGTGTTTCATGTGTCAATGTTGAAGAAGTACACGCAGGACCTATCTCATGTTGTTCAGTATGTGCATGTACCGATCCAAGAAGATGTGTCCTATGAAGAGTAGTTTGTTCGTTTGTTGGCTAGAGAGTTAAAAGTGCTTTGCAACAGAGAGATTCCACTTATCAAGGTGTTTTGGGAACATCACAAAGAAGACGAGGCTAATTGGGAACTCGAGACGGAGATGTACAAGAAGTACCCTCATTTGTTCAACTTTCAGTTAGAAGTTGTGTTATGATGTAAGCCTTGACTTGTATTTTGAATTTTGAGACGAAATTCTCAAAAGAAGGGAAGAATGTAAAAATTTGGAATTTTTAAGGGTAATTTGGACATTTTACAAAATTTTTAGATATAATAAGGGAGAGGTTAATTTGCAAAAGTGTTGTGCGGAAGGACTAAATTGTAATTTTTGAGGAACTGAGTTTATAGAGATTTGGGAACTGGAGACTATAGTGCAAATTTTTAAAAATTGCACAGTCCTCTACTTATCCCATGTGAGCTCTCCCTCCCACTCATTCTTTCTCTCTTTTCTCTCCCTTACCCCCGATCACTCTCTCTTTCTCTCTCCCTCACTCCCTTCTTCACTCTTGGCCAAAGACTATCGAAAGAGGCGCCGTCACCTCCTGCCATCGTCCAGCCGTAGGAACCACTGATGGAGCTCGCCAGCACCGCGCCTTAGCCGATGCTAACTGGCTGCAATCGCTGGAGAAGGAAAAGAAGCCACAAAGGAGTTTTTGTCACTAGTGATGATTCCGGCCACCATTTGACCTCAAACTGGGCTCATTGGATTCGTCTCATCGTAAAGATTGTCAAGGTTTATATATCTTAACCCCATACTGCCCGAATCAAATATTGCCTTTTTTGGATATTTTGAGTTTAAGTTTGACTTTTTATCCAGCCGTTGGATCATGATTTTGTTGTCATTTTTAGATTGTACTCAGAAAATGGGGAAGTTTAATATATACATTGTCTATGTTTTGTGATCGGTACGAAAATCAAAATCAGACAGCTAAGATTTGCCTCGATTTGTTTGCACCAGTCTGGTATGGGCCCGGACTCGAATTGGACAAGTTATATATCTAACATAGATATTTTGGATACTAGGAATTCAGTGAAGAGATCTGTTTATGGATTTGTAGCTCCATTAAGAAGTTGGTTTTTCGCAAGAGGACAATCGAGGGCTTGGAATTGGTTCCCGACTCTTCGGACGATCGTCAACGATACCTTGAAGATTTAATAGCATGGTTTCGTTATTTTTGTGAGGTAAGAATTCGGTTACCTTCGTTTTATACTAATTTCGAATAAAACTTATTTTCTGTAACATATGAGAACAGATGTAGTTTTTGAATTTCTTAAACATATGTGATGGAATGACATATATATATATATTGTATTGCTTTAGGGATTTTTTTAGTACAGGTTATTTTAGGTATTTAAAAAATAGGGCTGTTATGCTACTCATTTTTCTATAAAAACCTAATATACTTATTTTATTGAAAACCAGAGCATGATTATTTTCACACTTCAGTTTTATGTTACACGTGTTATAGTACTATACATGAGCACTATGTTAGCACTGTGCATTTATAGTGTGGCACTGCATGTTGTACTATCGGTGTAGAGTTCGTAAACCTATACGGGGTTTTGTTACTTCTAATTACCTCCCCATTTTGCAGGCATAGGCAATTCGGTTGCTCTCCAGGTTTGGTAGGTGACACATAGATGTCCCTTCTAGGTACGGGCTTAGGTATTAGGTAGGGGCTTAGGTGTTAGGTAGGCTATTGGGTACACTTAGTACTATCATCCTAGGTTTCCACAAATGAGAAGATGTGAGCTCATGGGTATGGATTGATAGTTTCCAATTTGAAATATATACATATATATATATATATATATGTGCTTTGGATTTAATTAACCATGCAAGAACTCTCCATCACTAAAAAAAAAAGGAAAAAAAATATTTTCGACTGAGGTAACTGTTTTTCCTACTAGGCATTTTATGCTTACGCCCTTCCTCTCTTCCTCCCTTCCTCAGGTGGTGTCTAGTGCAACTTTGGAGATCAAGAGGAGTATGGGGTCATCTTGACTGTAGTTCGTTATCTTGGTAATGCTTGGAGTGTGTTGTTATTGTGTTTGGATTGCTTGGGTTTTGTTTTAGCATTGAACCAAGATTACTACATTCTATTTTTGTCTGTGAACTCATGTATGCCATTTTGGTGTCTATTCTTGATGTGGATGATGACGATGCTTGGATTTATACTTGATTTACGGTTTTTTTTTTTGTATTTATTCGATCTATGTTTAATGGTATATACAAACTGTAGGAGAGGTTCACAAGATGAAATTCTAAATATTTTATCTAAAATGGACCGTTTTATAAAACTAAACTTTTTAGACGCTTTTCAAATAAATTAAGAAATTTCCTATCTTTGCGAAATTCTCCTTTTGCTACTAGCCCAGGTTTTGGATTGTGACAAAAAACACCCACGGTTATAATCTTAATATACTTTTCCTTTAGAATCCTCACATAGGAGAGGTCGGATTTATTTTTTCTCAGATATCCTCACCTAGTGGAGGTTGGTACGACTTATTTAGTCTTCTCTTAATATAAATGGGTATGCTTCAACAACAAACCCAAACTTATATTTCATTATCATAGTATTTCCTTTGTCAAAGTATGCTAAAGTATTTGTTTTACATGATAACATTGTAAGGTAATTATACATCATTTTAATAGCATAGGAAATGTATCTTTATAAGTGTACATTATACATAGGCCATACAATAATAAAATAAAGATAAGTTAACACATGAAATAATTTCGAACATATCATACTGCAAACATGAGATATTTTCAAACTATCCATGCTATAGCTAAAATTGTACTTACCTCGTAAAATGATTGTCCTAATTCCACTTGTTAACTACGTACGTCTAGGTCAAAATTTTGCCCTGACGTATACATACTCTATTTATTAGAGTAACTTAAAGTGGCCTTATACTTTTTTTTTAAAAAAACTTCTAATTACTTAGTGAGCTTAAAACATTTAAAACTTAATCTTGATCAAACATAAAACTTCACATTTGAGAAACAATGGCATGTTACATTCATTAACTAGTTTATACTTTCAACTTAGATGGATAGAATTTAATTCTCCATAACCTTTATCATAGTGATCTTTTTAATCTATCAATAATTTAGTTGTTGACTTGATTAATATCATCCTAAATCAGTTAAGTTTCCTAAATTATATTTCTTTTCATCAAATATTTTAAATTATTCTTGATTAATTTCTTTATTCGTAATTAAGAGTCATAATATGATAAGTGAGTCAAACACATTAATAGTTACATAGATTTAAAGTCTAAAATCATACTTGGACTAAATATTATTAGGAATTGATCGCACTTTCTAGGCCCATTATTAAACTTAGGCAAAATACAATTAGAGGCATACATTATTTATTTCCTATAATTGATTTCATATCTTAAATTTAAGTAAAGATTTTCTTGTCCTAATTAGAGATTTAAAATAAAGTTTTCTATTTATTCTAATACCAAATTTCCAACTCAAAATTTCAAGTTTTATAATTTATAATTTTGCCCATAATCTTAAGATTTCTAATATTTATGCCCTCCAATGGTAAAAATTGAGTTATAGCTTATCTTTTTATTAAAGATTTTTCCTTTATTTACTTTTACACTTGAATATGGTCTCAAAACTGTCTAAAATATCTCTTTCACATATTTAACCCATATTTTATCAAAATTACTCTTTTGACCCAAATACTTAAAGTTTTAGCATTTTAGTCCTTTCCATTTTTGAGCAAACATCTTTAATTTTCGAAAAGTATTTTTAATGGGTAAATCATTAAGCTTGGTTCATTTTTATAAATATTTTATTTTAGGGTCTTACACTTAAGAATCTTCTACTTTGTGTTTAGTCATTTTGATTTTACTATTTTTATTATTATTATTTAGCCTTTATTATTATGAAGTATTCATATTTAAAGGCTTAAGAAATCAACAAAATAAGTCTAAACGTAATATAAATTGTATAACATCTAAACTAGATCAAATATTTTATTACTTATTTATTCTTTTATAGAATCTATTTAAACACATAACAAGTAAGGTGATGGAATATTTATTTTCCAAGTTTGAATCTTCTTTTTTACGTCTCCACCACAAAACTAGGTGCTCTCTTCTCTTAATTATAATTCTTAATTTCTAGAGTCGATAGGTAAAATATTATAGCTCTTGTGGATTTAGAAGAAAGTGAGATAGAAAGAGTTTTTCTTTTTTATTTTTGAGAAAGGATAATTGGAAAAATGAAGATAGTTTTAGCCAAGTAATTGGAAGGTTAAGTATGGATTTGAATTGACAAATGAAGGATCTATTTATAGGTCATCCATAGGAGGTATCCAATGACTAATTCAAATTAATGAAGTCTTTTCCCAAGTGTAGGAGTGTCAAAGTAATAAATTACTCGGTAAGACCGAGGTCGATCTATAGGAAGGTTAGTGAATAATATAAGACCATAATACATATATTACAAGAATAAAGATGATAGAAGAAAGTATGTTGTAAGATGATTATGACAATATGAAAAAAGTGACAAAAATATAACGATATAAAATTACAAAATTAAACAGTTGCTAAGATTAGGGGATCCACTCTTGGGTACATCAAATAAGTATAACCTAAGATCTTTTATCACTCAATTGGAATCCACACACAACGGAGGTTCCAATCGGAAGATTAATCATTAAAGGTTCATTATTAGTTATTTATGTGATTAGATAAGTTTTTTTAATTACCTTATTTGATAACGTCAACACTTGCAAATGTGGTTAAGCATTCATGGTGCCACCTTATGTCTACAACAAATCAAAATTCCTTCCTAGTACAATTGGTACAAAAGGAATTAAGTATTTGTTGTACCAAAGGTTGACTACAATGAATCAAAACCCACCACTTAACAAGGAGGGTATTAAGATTGATTAAGAAAATTAAATAGCACATATATAACAATGATTAAAGGATATAAACAATGTAGTCTACCTAGAATTTAGATTATACCTATCTTTCTCCCAAGAGATTCATCCTTTCACCTTAGTAATATGCAAGATTAAGTAAACATGATGAAGAAGAATAACAAGTATGAACACAATATGAACATAACTATAAACATAAAACTCTTACTACTTTGAAGGCAAAGCAAGATTAAAATGTCATGAATAACAAGAGGAGAATAAAAGAGAGTGATCTAGTTTACAAAACCAAGATGCCTCCTAAGCCTAGCTTAAGCATCTATTTATAGGAAAATTTAGAGATACAAAGTCAAATTTGTAAACTAAGGATAAGAGCAAGTTGGCAACTTGTTTTGGCAGATCTGAAACTTAATGAATTTGGACGAGAAATGTCTTGATCAAAGAAGAAAACTTGAAGTCTTATCTCTTAGAAGTCGTATGCCACAAACATTACATCCATTGGAGATCTATTTCTTGACTTATAGCAAAATTGGCGAAGTTAGGGTCTGCTGAGTCAAAATCGGTTGCTGATCTTATCATGTGGAAAGATCCGATATTTTTACCCAGCTTTCAGCTTCTTTTGAATTTTGTCAAAGAACAAATCATCTAGATAATTTTGTCTAAGTATCCATAGCATCAAGAATCACTCCATTTGAGATTGTAATAAGGTCAGAATGGGCCAAATAATAAAGGCTGTCGGGCTAAACGTGAGTGGAGTCCAATTTATAATATTGTCCATTTGAGACCCATTTCAAAATAATCTGGTCAGATTTTGTGAATTGGAATTAGTGAATAATTGAGTCTAAAATCCATGAGTTCAAAAATTGGATCAAAATCCCATGTAGTTTAGAATCTGTGCCTATTTTATGAAACTTGCGCAGAAACAAATATTTAGCACAAATTAGAGGTAATTCTTACTTTTATGGCTATGTCTATAAAAGTGCTTTAAATTAGGGAATTTAATGAAACTCTAAGTGTATAATGATGATCTAATCCCATAATAAATATACACAATTAGACGTTCATCATCCAATAATACACATTTTCACATTCCATCAAATAATCCAAGTACCATTATTATCAATTCATCAATATATCTTCTTTTTCTACTCCATTACTTTCTCTTTTACTTTATTTTTTACTCATCCACTACTTTTGTCTCTAATCTGTCTTTTTTTTTTTTAATTATTTGGAATCCAATACCACTAGCTCCCAAAGAAAGTCTCTACTATATTAATCTTTTTCATACCTTTTAAATTATTTTGGAGATAATAGCTACTAATTAGTTTTGTCTATGTTTTTCACTTTGAATTATGGCCACTAATTTTCAAAGAATATTTCCATTATCATATTCTTTTTTCCTACCTTTTGAATTATTTTAGAGATAAAAGCTATCAATTAGTTTTGTCTATATTTTTTTTTTAATTACCCACTAACTTTATTCTTTTCCTTTTCTATTCCATTAATTTAAAGTTATTACCTTTCTAAGGTAAAACTTTACTACTTTTTATCTTTTTCTATAACTTATTTTCTACCCTTAGATTGATTTTTTTACTTTATTCTTTGTATACTTAAATCCTAGTCATTCAAATTATGGCATGGTACTATTTTGGTGTAACCATTAACTTTAGGTTATAAAATGTAACAATTTTTTTTTAATGTGACATAAACATGTCATATTCTTAATTAGGTTATGTTGATGTACATAATATAATCATTGTAGAATCAATTTATCATGAAGAAAATCTAACTTAGACTTTCTAAGTTAAAACAAGGAATAACTATGGTTTTCTCATGTAATAAATTTAACATTAAAATAATACTACATGTATAATTTCAAGTATTTGTGAGCGTAAACTTATTAAAATTTGATACTAAGTTTATTAATAATAATTCTACTAAGATTGTAAGTCTAGGGATTCCTAGGAGGTTATAGTCCCCCAAGTTTGGTGACTTTTAAATATATGTTGGAATTATTATAAATATTGGAAGTTGGCTTATAAAAGTGCAAAAGTAGCAAATAGTCATTATTTTTAGTATAATTAAAGTATGATTTTACTTATTTAATACTTATATATGATTTATGTAATAATAGGTATTCGAGAAATTATGTTGAACGAATAATGTAAATAACATTTGATCTTTTCTTCTAGTTTTTCTTGTCCAGAAACTTAATGTTTAATTATTTGTATAAACTTATACTTATGAAGCATTTTCTTAAAGAATATCAATTTTAAGTGAAAATATGGAACATAGTGACTTTTATGAAATATATTATGAGTTAATCCAATTATTGTTTTTGTACCAAAATATAGATCAAGCAATTTGAAATTGTTATAGAACAATGAAAATTATTTTGGAATGATTAAATTGTTACAATGAGAAAAATAAAATTGTTTCTAAACTATTATTAGATATGAATATATTTTGAAACTCTCTTTAGTAATATACAATATGTATCTATTCTGCAGGGGTTATATATAGATAGTAGTTTTTGGAATATGGCTTACAATTAAGCCAAGGTACAGGTTTGGGCTAGGCCCAAAATAAAGCTTAGTTGCTCTTTGCCTTTGTTTCCCTTTCTTCTTTTTAGTGGACTCTTAAACCGATGAGTATATATATATATATAGGGCACCAATCCAGTAGGTATTTTTTTTTTACTTATGCATAGGTATCAATTTGGCCAATTTAGCATGCATATTTTTTTATTGTAAAAAGTAAGAGAGAGAAAGAGCATTAACAATGCACGTCTTTTCATGTACTTCATTATAGCCATTGGATCACTATTAGATGGTGATCCAACGGCTAAAAAAAAATACCTACCCATAGGTTAAAAAAAAATACCTATTGGATTGGCAACCATATAAATATATATATATATATATATGAAGAAGTAGAGATGTGTGGTAGCTATATGTAACTACATGTGTGTGTGACCTTACCACCGCAAAGAAAGTGCCCTTTGGAATAAACAACTATACCTCTTTGGTGTTGGCTTGTCACTTGGGTTAGGAACAGCCACACACTTGATAAGGTAGCTGAATTTGATATCTCCATATAATTTTTAGCTCCAGTTTGTACAAACAAGTTTTAGGTTTTGTTTCTTTGTTACTTATTTATTAGTGATTCCTTTTAATATTAGCATAAAGATTGTTACCAAAACATTTTTTTTACGGTCTTGATTGCTTCGATTTGAGTGTGAGAAATTTTGTTAGACTACAAAGATTAAGTTATAGTGGAATTCTTTGCCATTGCGATATAGATGTAGGTCAATAGCTTAACTATGATAAATCCTCGTATCACTTGTAATTTTCTATTATTTTGTATGTCGTAAATCCATTTAATTTGGCATTTGTATAACAAGTTGGTAATTTGTGCTTCCTCTAGCACAAGAAGTATCAAGAGCTTTAAGTTTTTATTTTATTTATTTTATTTTGCGCATGTTCTTTGTCAAATTATTTTGTTCGGTGTCGACAACACAAGATATAAAATTGCAAAGTTTAATGAGAATTAATATTTGTGACTTTGAGTTTGATTAGATTTCTAACGAATTGGTAATATTTGAAGGAACATTTATATACTCTTCGTATGTCAATTTATTGTCAAAAAATTGGTAAGTTTGACTTTTGTGAGAATTGTAATTATGGGGCAGAGTGAATGGTGAAGTTTACTTCCATCGTTTGTAGGATTAAGGACACAATGGATTATATTCATTCAAATATTTGGGATATTCTCTTAATTTATTCTTTCTGTGGTTCTTATTATTTGCAGAAATTTGGAGATGACTGTGATACTAGCATAAAGGTTTGTGAGAGCCAGTTCTACTAGCATAAATTTGATGAATTTGTTATCCTAATTTGTTAGCCCAAGATTAGCTAACCTAAGAGAGGAGTAAATTGGGTTTTAAAAACTTTTTCAAACTATTCAAGATAAGCAAGTAAATTATACAAGTAATAACAATAGCAAGTAAAAATAGCTAAATAACACGCATAAGCTCAAGGTAAATAAATCAAAGAGATAGGAAAATACAAATATTATTTTTACGAGATTTAATAAACAGTGTAGTTTGTCTACATCTTTGGTCTTTGGCAACACTCTTCGAGCTTTTCACTATCAGATCAAGAGAATGGGCTTGACCGACCCTTGTACACAGCGAGTGATTTCTCCTTAGGCACACTCATGCCTTTACAATAGCCTTGAATTCGGCTCTATCATGCCTAACTTAGATTGTTTAGATTTCGGTGCAAATCTCATCTAAAACAGATTATTTATGAATCCAGTGTCAACCTCACCTCACAATTATAATTTCATTTCCGTTGACACAAGGTAAACTTAGAGAGAATAAATATGAATATAAGATATGATCTAGTTTGCCTTAAGTGATTTTTGTGAAAAAAAATAGATTTGAAAGTTTGGATCACAAAAATTGATTAGAATAACATGAATATATGATATGAGCAACATAAGGATGTTCAAAAGTTGTTTCAATTCTTAGAAAGGCCTTTATTTATAGACTTGGATGAAAACTAGCCGTTTTAGACCATTTGACAGATATTCTGTCATTTTTGATAGACTGAAAGTGTGTTTTCGGTAGACTAAAAATACTAGTCATTGATAGTGCAGTTTTAACAGTCGAATTTAAAAAATAATTAAAATCGGGCAAAGAATCGGTAGATCGAAAATGTACCTTTAGTCTACCAAAAATACTTGAGAGTATTTTTTTAATTTTATTTTAAGTTTTTTCGATTTTTTTCAAAATTGTGACTTCTTATATTGATTTTTTTTTTATGTAAAATGGATAATATAGAAATTCATAAATCAATTTAAAAAATGTATAAAATAAATTTTCAAACTTTAATTGAAGATAAACTAGTATAACAACATTGGTCAAAAAATTTCTATTTTTAGAAAAATTTGAGCCATTAAGATCATGTTATATATAAACAAGTATTAAAATACAATAACTAAGTATTTAATCTTTACTAATCTAAGTCATATTTAATCTTTACTAATCTAAGTCTTGTATTTTTTTTTTATCTTTGTCTTCAAGCTCTTTTTCATAATCCATTTTGAATGTTTTGTGATTCTTTCAATTTAGATTGCTGCACTCTCAAGTAGATTATTAGTTCTTTCTTAATCATATGTTTGTTAACTTCAAAACATGAATATAAGATTAATGATATAAAATATGAGTCAATAATCTCCCCTTTTTTGATGATAACAAATATTTGATTTAAGGGATAAAAAAATAAGAAATAAGATTTTAATAAACAGGGATAAGTTTCCTTATCAATCTCTTGAATTCTTCTCTTTTTGCTAAACTTGTAAGGGGTGCATATTTTTCAAGAACGATGCCAATTTTTGATACCAATTATATTTGAAGAAAAATAAATTTGCCAATTAAATCAAATTAAACCATAGTACTTTTTTTCCCCCTTTTTATATTATCAAAAAGTCCATAAGCAAGAAAGATAAGATTGATACTAATAAATAATTTCAACAAAATATGAATAGGATATAACAATGTAAACCAAGCATCCAATCTAAACAAGACATATAATTCATATTTTAAACAACCATAGAAGTTCAAAAGAATTAAAACAAAACATGGTAAGAGATCTATGGAGGAGGAAATTGACCATAGTAGGATTGTATCACCCTCATCATCTCACCTTATTAATCTTGGAGAATCTAGAACTCACTCTCTTGGTGTTGATGGATAAAGTTGACATCAACTTCAAGAATCTAGAAATACTCTTGTTCAATGTCATGAAGATGTTGGATGTCAATCTGGGTTGTGTTAATATGCTCGGTAAGGCTGGTGAAACCTTCATGAAAATTAAAAGCTTTGGCAGGTACCTCTTCAGCCTGGATACCCTTAGGTGCACCCTCAACAGTTGTTCTAGTATGACTACCACCAGCTTCTTGTCTATCTCCTATTCCCTAATCGTGCCCTTGTTTGGTTTTGGCAACCCATACATTATTGAGGAAATTGAATCCCATAATACTAAAAGTCTTGTTGTTGATATCAATATCGATAGTCCATGGTTTACACTCAACCACATCAAAAGGCGAGATATTAAGGTGTTGGAAGATGAGAGTAAGGAGAAAACTATAAGGAAGAGAGGATCTCTTATTTTCTATGGTATTAATCATTTCATGGATAATGAAGTATGACAGGTTCAACCTTCTCCCAACAAAGATAGAGTCAACAAAACTAAGTTCAATAAAAGTAGATACATCCCAATAGCAACCTAGAGGAATCATATTTTGAGACACAAATTGAAACAAAATCCTAGCCTCTAAAGCAAGATCAGTGACATGATACTTAGGCTAAAAACTGTAAGGAGAGCATGCTCTAAGTAAGGCCTTTTGTGGATCAAAATTATCAAGCATAGGCCAAGAGTTTGTTATGGGAAACTTATAATCACCTAGAGGTAAATGAAAAAGATCCACTAGAAGATGTTCAGTGACCTCAAAATCAATTCTCTTAAGGATACCACATACAACATATTGTCCTTTAGAAATATTGGCAAAAGCATAGTACCCCCGAACTAATCTAGGATACTCTATCTCTCTAATAGAGTAGAATTTAATCCAATCCATATTTTTAATATATAATAGGAAATCGACACAATCTAAGTCTCTAAAATTGAAGGTTCTACCCCAAATTATAGGTTTCTTAGAGAAAACCTCTTTATATCTAGACATAAGAACAAGGAAATCTATAAGAGGAACGTCAAACCTATCAGATTCCTCTACTCGAATTTTCTTGCCTTTATGTCCTAGGTTTTCCTTTCTAGGAGACAATGATAAGAAGAAAGACGAACAAATAGAGATTCAAAGGAAATATCAACTCAAAAATCGGATTCTAGGGTTTTGAAGATAAGAAAGATCACTTTTTTATGTCAAAAAGTAGAAATTTCAGTAAAACAAAGTGAAAAAGCGCTAAAAATAACTTTGGTTGGAAGAAAATTAAGTGGTCTTAAGGGAAACTTGAATGAGAATGAGAAGAGAGAGTTTTAGGATAAGAGAGAGCATTTTCGATGGAGAAGGTGAGAGAAAAAGAGTGAAAAGCAGTCAAAAAGCCTTAAATACTCGTAGGTCTGCGAGTTTTTGGCAAACCGAAAACGTGTTTTTAGTCTGCCGAAATTAGCAGAACATCTACGAATTCCAGGGCAGTTTTTCAGTAGACCAAAAAATTTTTTGGTCTATCAAAAACCCTATTTCAGCAATTTTTCGTAAAAAATTGTTTGGAAAAAGAGAAAAATGTTTAAACCAATGATTGAGACATTGGAAAATCACCAACTTACAGAACATGGAATGCAAATCAAATAACATTCAAACAAGGAGAAGTCAATGGAGTTCATTATTGAAAAATCTGTGTTAGGTGTTAGCAAATAATTAATTAATTAATTAAATTAATAATTAATTAATTATGTTGTAATACGTGTATAAAAAGTTGTTACAATAACGAGTGCATATGTTGTAACAGAACATAAAAATAAAGAGATGAACACAAGACATTTTCAACGTGGTTCGGACCTCTCCTACTCCATGGAGCCACACCCAGAGATCAAATAAATTAGTAAAGTATCAATATTACAAATACTAATTGACTAATGCAATAAAAGATTCCCTCTTTTCAATTACCACAATGTGTTGTCACAACTCCACTAATCTTATTTAGCGAGCTCCCCTCATCTTGTTGATCTTTTGTACGTGAACTCCCTTCATTGGTCTGGATCTATCTTCTCCCGAAGACGAAATGTTCTTCCTCTTGAGTAATAAGATACACTCAAATAAAGTGCCTAGAAAACTCTGAAGCTCTCTAAGTCTCACAATGGCAATAGAACAAACTCTATGTCTCACAAAAAAGCTCTCTTAAAGAGTATTTTCTCTCAAAATGAAGTGCATCTAAATCCCTTGGACTTGTTGAGCTTTTATAGATGATTTTTCAGCCCCAATT
Source organism: Parasponia andersonii (assembly GCA_002914805.1). NCBI lineage: Eukaryota > Viridiplantae > Streptophyta > Magnoliopsida > Rosales > Cannabaceae > Trema > Trema andersonii. The sequence continues at coordinate 151,517 of JXTB01000006.1, forward strand.
TCGTGCTTTCTTAGTGTGAATAGGCTAAAAATAAGAAAGGAATGATTTGCCATAAAATCTATTATCATTCCTTATTTGGACAATCAAAAATCTGTTACAACAGCTTTTATGAATTGTCCCTATAAAGTGTCCAGGTGCATTTAGAGAAGTTCTGTATGATTTTGGCTCTAAAATCACTCTTTTAAACTTGTAAAATCTTTCCATAAAGACAAAGATTGATTTCACCATTAATTAGAGTCAACCAAAATCAAATAAGTAAATTTCCATAAACAGTGAAATCAATTGCAATAGATTTCATCAGAAAATCCTGACAGCTCATAAAATTAATTATATTAATTTAATTAGAACGTAATTTGTACCATAAAATATTATCTTGATTATACTTATACACCTATAAATAATCATTATCCAAGATTTTAGGTAATAAAGAGCAAGAATCAAGCTAAAAATAGAAACTTTATCAAAGGGAAATAGAGATAAAATGTCTCAATCGATTAGGTCTAGCTTAGTCACGAAAATCCATCACTAGTAGTCTCTATTATCCTTCTAGAAACATTTAATAAGGAAAATTAGGCCGAAGAATGCAAAAACAAAAAGTTTCCAAATTTAGATTTTTGTCTGCACACATCTGTTGTGAGCAATCCTATAATTCTGTTGCAATAAGTGTTTTATAAGATTAGTAGATCTGTTGTAACAACTTATTAATTTCCTCACAACAACTTGAGTTTATTGTTCTTGTCAATTATTTGCCAGCACTTTTCAATACCTTGGACCTAATTATGATAATCAATCATGCCAAGTTCTCTACAAATCATGTAAAAATCGCCCTCGCTAAAAGGTCTAATAAAAATATCAGCTAGTTATTTTTCCATGCCTACAAATTCAAGTATAACATCACCTTTTTGCATATGATCATGTAAAAAATGATGTTTAATATTAATAAGCTTTGCATGCGAATGGAAAATTGAATTTTTGGACAAATTGATAACACTAGTGCTATTACATTTAATAGGCATGTGATTTTGATTTATTCTAAAATCTATTAGTATTTGTTTCATCCATAGAATTTGAGCATAACAACTATCTGCAGATATATATTCCGCTTCAATAGTAACAAGAGCAACATAATTTTGTTTCTTGCTAAATCAAGTGCCACTTGTGCTCTTACAGTCAGTTAGGTGACCAACAAAGTCTGTATTCGAAAAACTAGTAATGTTAAAGTATATACCTTTTGGATATCACAATCCTATATTCATAGTGCCATACCAATATTTCAGAATATATTTTAGTACACTGAGATGTGATTCTTTAGGATTAAATTGAAATCTAGCACATAGATAAACACTAAATATTATATCTGGTCTACTAGCCATTAAGTAAAGTTGTGATCCGATCATACCTCGATATTTAGTGATATCTACTACTTTACTATTTTCTCTTTGTCAAGCTTGATTAAGGAGCTCATTGGTGTTCTCATCGGCTTGGAGTTCTCTATATCGAACTTTTTTAACATATCCTCGATGCATTTCATTTGATTAATGAAAATACTTTCTTTGCTTTGTTTGATTTAAAGGCCAAGGAAGAAATTTAGTTCTCCTTCATGCTTATTTCAAACTTATTATATATACACTTAGAAAACTCTTCACAAAGAAAAATATTGCTCGCACCAAATATAATATCGTTAACGTAGATTTGGACTATAATCATCTCTCCTCCTTTTCTTTTTATAAAAAGAGTAGTTTCCTCTTTTCCTATACTAAAACCATTTAAAATTAAAAATTTTCTTAATCTATCATACCAAGCTCTAGGAGTTTGCTTTAAACCATAAAGAGTCTTTTTTATTTTAAAACATGATCCGGATACTTATGATTTTTGAATATAGAGAGTTGGGCTACATATACTTCTTCTAAAATATATCCATTTAGAAATGCACTCTTAATATCCATTTGGTATAGGATAAAATCCTTATGACATGCAAATATTAAAAGTATCCTTATAGATTCTAATCTTGCTTTGGATGCAAAAGTTTCTTCATAATAGATACCTTCTTCTTTATTGAAACTTTGAGCTGTTAGTCTAGCTTTATTTCTCACAATCACCCCATGCTCATCTGTTTTATTTTGAGAGACCCATTTAGTTCCAATAACTGATTAGCCCTTAGGTCTTAGAACTAATTCTCATACATCACTTTTTCAAATTGATTCAATTCTTCTTGCATAGTTAAAATCCATGATTCATTTTTTTTGGCATCTTTAAAATGTTTTGGTTCATTTTGAGAGATAAAAGCCATATTATTGCAAATATTTCTAGGTGATTCTCTAGTCTTGACTCCTTGTAAAGGGTTTCGTAGAATTTGATCTTTAGGATGAGCATAATTGAATTTTAAATCTTAAGGAAAAGATAGAGTATTACCATTGTCGCTTTTCTTTTCTTCCTTAGGATCTTGTTGTAATTGGATGTCCTTTTCTCTATTTGTTTTTTTTATTGAAACTTAGCTTATTTAAGCTTGGTTCTGTGCCTATAATATCATTATCATCTCTTTTTCTCTCTTCAAGGAGAGTGTTAGACTCATCAAAAATAACATGCATAGATTCTTTTACTATAAATGTTCTTTTATTGAAAACTCTATAAACTTTACTAGTAGTAGGATATCTAGAAAAAATACCAACATCGGATTTTGAATCAAATTTTTCCAAATTATCTTTAGTATTCAAGATAAAGCATTTACAACTAAAAACCTTAAAATAACCAATGTTATGTTTTTATCTTTCCAATGCTTATAAGGTATTTTGTTTAAAATTGGTTTAATCATAACTCTATTCATAATATGACAAACAGTACTTACTGCTTCAGCCCAAAAATATTTTAGCAAATCATTTTCATTTAGCATACCTTTTTTCAACTACTCCATTTTGTTGTGGAGTTCTAGGTGCTGAAAAATAAGTCAAAACCATTTTTGTAGCAAAAAGCTTCCATCTCATCATTTTCAAACTCACCACCATGATCACTCCTAATTGATGTGATGGTATATCTTTTTTCATTTTGCACCTTTTTATGAAAAATAGTGAGAATATTTAAAACATCATTTTTATGAATAATAAATAGAACCCAAGTTAATCTTGAAAAATTATCAACTATCACAAAAGTATAGTATTTTTCACCAAGGCTAACCACTCTCGATGGTCTAAATAATTCCATGTGAAGTAGTTACAAGGGTCTAGAAGTAGAAATCGTGTTTTTGGATTTAAAAGAGCTTTTTACTTGTTTTCCAAATTGACATGCATCACAAATCTTGCCTTTTTGAAAAAGTAAACTAAGTAAATCTCTTACAAGGTTTTTCTTTGAAGTTTAGAAATAGTATTTATGCTAACATGTCCAAGACTTCTATACCGAAGCCAAGAATCATTTTTTAAAGTGAAAAAATATTTATCTTAATTGAAATATTTTTCAATCTCAATAGTATCCTCAATCAAGTATTTGGAAGTCTAAAAAATAACTCAATAACCTTTATCATAAAGTTGACTTATACTAAGCAAATTGTGTTTAAGACTATCAAAAAGTAAAATATTTTCTACTATGGGTGAGGAAGTAGTACCAATGTTACCTATACCTAAGATTTTGCCTTTGGCATTGTCTTCAAATGTGATATGTCATCCACTTCTTTTTGTGAACGACGAAAATAAAGAGTAGTCTCTGGTCAAGTGTTTAGAGTAACTATTATCCAAGAACCAAGAGTTCTTTCTCTTTTGTACCTACAAGTAAGATTCAAACTTTGATTTTGATACCCAAGCTAGTTTTCTATCAAAAAACGCATTTTTCTTCACAAAGCATAAAAAACTAGTATGTCTATCTTGATTGCAATAAGTACAAGTATGCTTTGTATCGCTTGTACCAGTTTTTACAAAATAATTTTTGAGGTATTTTTCTTTTATGGAAGATTTTATACCCAATAACTTTTTTGTCAAAAACATATTTTTATCCACCAAGCATCATGTCAAAATTTTTCTTTCCATTTGTAAATTTGTAGACAATTTTAGTCAAGTCGAAAATCTTGTCATTCATGGAAGTATTTTCTTTGACAAAAGATCACAATTGTTACAAGGTAAATTTACTTCATTTTCTTTTGTAAGCTCTTCAACTATTTTGACAACCTAAGAATTTCCTTTTTGAGGGCATCATTGTTGAAAATGAGCTTTTCATAGCTTTTGTGTAAATCATTAAAATCACTCAGTAAACTTTGATATGATTAATCACAATTGCTATCATTTTCACTACTAGTGTCACTATCATCAACAAATTTAATTTTAAGTTTAATAGAACTTAACTCATTTTCTATTGCCATGAAATACATGTTGGCATTTCTCTGTCGAATTCTTCTTCATTACTATTATCCGAAGTGGCCTTCATTGACTTCTTTTTCATTTTTCTTCTTATAGGGCATTCGTTTTTCATGAGTCTAAGCTTTTTGCATTCAAAGCAAGTGATAGGATTGTTCTTTCCTTTCTTTTCTCGATAGTCATTGCCTTTTGTGTTCTTCTTGAAATTCTTTTTTTTGAAGTTTAAGTACTTTTTGTATCTTTTAGTGAGTAGGACAATATCTTCTAACTTACTATCTGTAAATTCTTCTTCCTCTTCATTGCTTTCTTACAAGGCAGCTTTAAGAACAATTCCTTTTTTTTTTCTTCTCTTCCCTTTCATCTTCATTCGTTTCCTTCATATGGATTTCATGAGTAATGAGGGAGCCCATAAGTTCTTTAAGAGGAAGTTTTTCAAGGTCTTTTACTTCTTGAATACCCTCTATATACTCAAGGGGGGCTTCTAAGAAAGTTAATAATAGTAGTGAATATAGTAAACATTTGAGAAATAGATTCATCTTTTCCATTTTGAACAACTTATAGTTTCTAGTAAAAATATTAATTTTAGTTTCTTCTATGGAGCTGGTTTCTTAATAAGAGACTTTAACATGTTTTATAATTCATTATTTTCTCTAGCATTCTCAACATTATTATATATATTCCTATCTAAACCACACTTAAGAATATTTCTAGCACTTCTATTTTTGGTCAAAGTAATTTTATCCTTTTCACTCTCTTCCATCAACAATTTTTGTTATTTTCAAAGAATGCATAAATCAAAATCAATAGACCTAAGATAGGTCTCCATTTGGTTTCTTCAATAGTTAAAATACTTCCATTAAAATGGTGATTTAGAAGGTGAGAACACCTTATATTGAAAAGAAAAGTTATTTGGGCTAGCCATCTCAAAAGTATTTAAGTTTTAAAAATTTGAGCATCAAGCTCTGGTGCCAATTGTTAGCCAAATATTAGCTGACCTAAGAAGGGGATGAATTAGGTTTTAAAAACTTTTTCAAACTATTCAACATAAGTAAGTGAATTATGCAAGTAATAACAATATCAAGTGAAAATAGTTAAATAACTTGCATAAGCTCAAGGTAAATAAACTAAAGAGATAGTGATAGAGAAACACAAATACTATTTTTATGAGGTTCAATAAGTACGACGGTTTGTCTACATCCCCAGCCTTTGGTAACATGCTTCAAGCTTTCAACTATCAGATCAAGAGAATGGGCTTGACCGACCCTTGTACACAATGAATAATTTCTCCTTAGGCACATTCACGTCTTTACAATAACCTTGAATTTGGCTCTATCACGCCTAACTCAGATTGTTTAGACTCTGGTGTCAATCTCACCTAAACCAGATTTTTTATGAATCCGGTGTCAATCTCACCTCACAAGTATAATTTGGTTTCTATTGAATCACTCAACTAGAAGCTCTCTCTAATGAAAATAATTGACACAAAGTAAACTTAGAGAGAATAAATGTGAACATAAGATATGATCTAGTTTGACTTAAGTGATTTTGTAAAAAAATAGATTTGAAAGTTTGGATCACAAAAATTTATTAGAACAACTTGAATATATGATATGAGTAATGTAAGGAAAGGCTTCTATTTATAAACTTGGATGAAAACTAGTCGTTTTAGATTGTTTGACAGACATTCTGTCATTTTTAGTAGACAAACGTGTATTTTAAGGAGACTAAAAATACTAGTCATTGATAGTGCAATTTTAATGGTCAAATTTAAAAAAAGGGTTAAAATTAAGCAGGGAATCGATAGACCAAAAAAGAACTTTTGATCTGCTGCAACCACTGAGAGCATTTTTTTAATTTTATTTTAAGCTTTTTTGGATTCTACTCAAAATTGTAATTTCTTAAATTAATTTTTAAGAAACATAGATAATATAAAAATTCATAAATTGATTTTAAAATTATGTATCATAAATTTTCAAGCTTTAATTGAAGATAAAATAGTTTGACTGTATTGGTCTGAAAAATTTCTATTTTTAGAAAACTTTGAGCTATTAAGATTATATTTTATGTATATAAGTATTCAAATACAAAAACTAAGTATTTAATATTTGTTAATCTAAGTCTTGTATTCTTAATCTTTGTCTTCAAGATTTATTTCATAATCCTTCTTGAATATTTTGTGATCCTTTCAATTTAGTTTAGTACACTCTCAAATAGATTATTAGTTTTTAATCGTATATTTGTTAACTTCAGAACATAAGTATAAGATTTATGATATAAAACATGAGTCACCACAATTAATATAAGAGAGTTATTAATTTCAAAAAAAGATCTCGGAATTTGTAAGTAGGTGGAGCTTTAAGTTGAAACTTCTGTTAAAACTTTTGATTATGTTACTTTTTTTATCATTAGCAAAGAGAGGTTTACCTCATCAATATAGTTTTATAAAGTTAGTTTCTTTTGTTTTAACTACGACAGATATCGTGACCAAGATGGGTGCCGCTTGGACATTAAAGCATAATATGGACTTTTTTGGTATTATAGATTATGATTAGCTCTTTAAAGTTTTATGGAGATGGTGAAGGGATTTCAGTATTTTGAATTTGGCTTAATTGTATATCAAGGTGGAGATTGTTGGAATATAGCTTACAATTAAGCCTTGGTAAAAGTTTGGGTTAGGCCCAACATAAAGTTTAGTTGCTATTTACCTTTGTTCCCCTTTCCTATTTTTAGTCGGCTCTTAAACCTACGAGTATATAGATATATATATATATATATATATATTTATATGTTGCCAATCCAATAGGTATTTTTTTTTCTTTACCTATGGGTAGGTATTTTGTTTTTAGCCGTTGGATCACCATCTAATGGTGATCCAATGACTATAATGAAGTGCATGAAAAGACGTGCATCATTAATGCTCTTTCTCTCTCTTACTTTTTACAATAAAAAAATATACATACTAAATTTTCATTGGCCAAATTGATACCTATGCATAGGTAAAAAAAAAAATACCTACTGGATTGGTGCCTATATATATGAAGAAGTAGAGATATGTGGCAGCCATACATAGCTGCATATGTGCGTTATATATATATATATGAAGAAGTAGAGATATGTGGCAGCCATACATAGCTGCATATGTGCGTGACCTTATTGCTGCAAAGAGAGCGCCTTTTAGAATAGGCAACTATACCTTTTTGGTGTTGTCTTGTCGCTTGGGTTGGGAGCAACCACGCATTTGACAAGGCTGAATTTGATATTTCATATAATTTTTCTCTCTTATTTTTGAGAATTTGGTACAAACAAGCTTTTAGGTTTTGTTTCTTTTTTTTTTTGTTGCTTATTTATTAGTGGTTTCTTTTGATATTGGCATCAAGATTGTTAGTAAAGCATTTTCTTGTAGTCTTGATTGCTTCGATTTAGGTGTGAGAGAAATTTTGCTAGACTTTTGTGATATCATTAGGTTATAATGAAATTTTTTGCTGTTTCCGATGTCGATGTAGGTCAAAAGCTGAAGCACAATAAATCTTTGTATCACTTGTGATTTTTTGTTATTTATATTTTGTCATAAATTCATTTAATTTGATATTTGCATAACAAGTTGGTAATTTATGTTTCTGTTAATATAACATATGTACAGAATGTGGACTTAAACCTATGGGTTAAATGTAGTAAATAAAGACCTAACTACATAGATTAAATATAGTAAATATGGAGGTAAGTACAAGGGTTATACCATAACCCAAAGCCTAGGCCGTGACTTTTTGGTAATTTTGAGTATATATTAATATAAATAAATAATTTTACAAAATTCAGAGAAAATCAAGTACTTGAATTTTTATTTTAGTCCTCACATCGTTGGAAATTCTGTATAAAAGAGGATCATCTTTATTTTAATCTACGAAGAAGGAAACACCAATTAGAATTAGAGAAAATACAGTTAAATTGTATAAAAACTTGGTTTAATGAAATTTTTGTGTTGATCAAATGTATTTCATAAATCTTGAGTTAGAAAGTCCAAAAATCAATTTATAGAGTTCATCAAAATTCCAAGTACTTAAAACTTTGAAAATATGCTTCTCGGGAACTCTATTGTCCCGTCTATCCACCAAATCCTCAAATATTAGTAATAACATCCTCATACAATCACTTATCAGAAACAAGAAACTTGGCTAAATAGATAGACATGAGAAAGAAAAATAAAACAAGGTAGAAGGACCAACTGAAGAGGGATAGGATGGCAAGTGTAAGCCAAGCGACTTGCTTAGCCAACGGGACAACCGACTCGAATGAACAACCATCTGAAAGGAAAGAAAAATAGGAAGGGTGAGCACGAGAGCTCAGTAGAAAAGCTGTTACCTCATGTAAAACCCTTTTTAGTGATGGAAAGCCTCTGCATAGTTAGTTTAATCCAAAAACACCATTTTTTTTAGCAAAACCATATGTATATACTTATATATATATATGTGTGTGTTTCTATTTCAAAAGCTGATAGTCCATACATATATATATATATGCATATAACCATATATATATATATATAGATATGAAAACATGTTATCCAAAACTAATAGTCCATATGCACATACATATATATAGATATACAAAAATTACGATATGTGAAAATCAATCAGTCCACAAACACATGGCATAAATCCACCCATATCCATGAGTTCACCACCTCTCATCAATGGAAACTAAGGTATTGGCACTACGTGTACTAAACAGCCTGCCTAACACCTAGCCCATAACCGGAGGGGACACCCGTGTGTCGCCTCCCAAAGCTAGAGGGGAAACCGCATTGCCTACGCCTACCAAATGGGGAGGTAATCAGAAAAAATACTCAGTGTGGATTTAGAACTCTGCATCATCGGTAGGGCCACAGCGTCACACTGTAAAAATCCTATGATGCTAACTTGGGACTCATGTGTGATCCTATGACACATGTACTCTGAACTGATATATAGAAGTAACCATGCAGTAATTTAAGTTCAAATGATGCTCTGGTTTTTAATAAAAGGGTTAATTAAATTTTGTACAAAAATAGACAGCATAACGGCCTTATTTTTAACATATCCAAGAAAGAACCTACACTCAGAAAAATCTCAGAGCAATCCAATACATAAATCATACTATTCAATTCCATCACAGATATTTAAAAGTTCTAAAGTCACGCTTGTTCTCATATATTATAGAAAATAAGTTTTATTCAAAAATAATACAAAATAAAGGTTACTGAATCCCTACCTCATCAGAATAGTGATGCCACACTATTAGGTCCTCAAGGTGTCGTTGGACGATCGCTCGAATGGTCAGGAACTAATTCCATGCCCTCGATAGCTCACTTCAATAAACCAACTTCTCAATGGAATTTTAAATCAATGAACAGATCTCTCCATTGAATTCCTAATGTCCAAAATAACTAAGTTAGATATATAACTCGACTAATTCGGGTCTGGACTGACACCGGACTGGTGGCTCACAAAACTAGATAAAATCTAAGCTGTTAGATATTGACTTTCATGCCGGTCACTAAATATTATCAATATATATATATAACTTCACCATTTTCCGAGTACATTTCAAAAGTGATAAAAAAAACGAAATTTAACAGTCAGATTAAAAACTAAAATTCAAACTCAAAACATCTAAAAATAGCAACTTTCAAACTGGTCAAAATAGGGTCTAGAAATAAATACCAAGAGAGAGCCCACGATGAAAGGGTTCGAATGCAACCGGTTTCATAACTTTTCGTTGCCGGAATCGTCACTGGTGAGCAACGGAAGCTGCGGCATCATGTGTTCCTCGCTGGCGTTTGGCGGCTCCGACAGTTGTAGCAAGGGTGGCAGCGTGTAGCTGGTATCGAGCTAGAGTTGCACCGGTTATTCCTGTGGCCAGACGCTGGCTAAAGGTGGTGCACGTGGGAGCTGGGCTGACGACTATTGCTCGGTCGAGAGAGAGAGAGAAGAAGAGAGCTGGGGGGAAAAAGAGAAGTGCATGGGAGGGAGAGAAAGTGGTTGATTTTTTTTTAAAAAAAGGTTGTGGGCTCTACCATTAATATATATATAAATATATAAAATTATGTGGGGTATTACAGGTTAAGTATATAATAAATATGTACCTAGTCACATGGGTTAAATGCAGCTATAGTAGACAAAAATGATTGAAAAGTGTTTTGAAAGTAATATTTATTATCGAATGTGACTGAATGATAGATTTTAAAAGCCTGCTTCTTGTTTTTGTTAAATTATTGCCAAATAATTTTATTTGATTGTACTAAAAAATTATTAAACTCTAAAATGGATTTTATTATGAATGATATTACTAGACCTTTTAAATTATATATACTTGATCCAGCTAGTTATGGTTACTTATTGGGTTTCTAACTTACTCCTTTATTTTCCTCTCCCAGATTTTAAGGATCATCAGTATAAGGATTGATTTGTTCAAAGGAGAAAGAATCAGTAAATCAAATTATCATCGAAAGAGTATCAAAATTCATTGAATTGGCATCGAAAATTGATAACCATCCAAATTTTCAGAATTTTATAGAAATTGATCCAAATTTAATTTCTAATACATAATCTATCACATAACATCTTGAAACTCAAATATAAACTATTTTAAATTATACAGATGATATTTAAACATATAAATTTCTTAATTGTGCATAAAAGAACTGAGAGTAAAAGAGAAAGTCGAGAGATTTAATAGTGAGAGAGATGTTATGAGCGAAATTTACAGAGAGATAGACAAGAGCATAAAAAGAGTGGATGTTAGAATGTCTCCTTTTTTGGGACTTTTTGAGTCTTTTTCAAACATCAATAAAACTATGCTTTTAGGACCATTCTTGTCTAATAGTCATATGTTTTAAACATTTATTGAGGAATAGATAGGGATGTAATTAGGGCACTTAGGGAGCATATTTATTAAAAATTCTCTTTTAGAAGATTCCTCTAAACTCTTCTACAGTTTAATCTTATGGGATGTATAGATGTACATCGGGTCGTCCAAGCCTAGCCTAAACCCATATTTTTGGGTTTAGACAGACTCAAACTTGAGCTTTCAGGTTTCATAATATTTTGAAAATGTTGATTGACCTATTCAGGAATCTTCGGATCTCTACTTATTTTCAACTCTCCGAAGTATTTCATCGCTTATTACGCTCTTCCTCGTCTCTAGGCACCTAGGTCCAGGATTAGATTTATAGAATTGAAGCCTTAAAACCTAATCCTGAAAGCATCAAACTCGATCTTAGGGCATAGTTTTGGGCTTTAAAATGAGCTCGAGTTTGATTTTTGAGTTTTTAAAATCAAAATGAAATATTAAGAACATAGTGTAATGTACATAATATAAAAATAAAAAATTGTGGCAAACTTTTGAATGATTTTAATAGAAAACATTAAGAAATATGTATTGTTTAAAATTTTGGGTTTAATTTGGGCTTTTATTTTTAATTGTTAGTGAGTTTTTCAAGTTTTGGGGCTTTTTAGATTAGGTTTAGAATTCCAATTTCAAGTTTAAGCTTTGGTTAGGATTATGGAAAAAAATACTTAGGCCGAATCTGGTCCTAAGAATAATTGGGTTCAAGTCAAACTAGTCCACATCGGGTTCAAGCCGAATTTGAGTCAGACATTTTTTCCGATTGGTTCCCCCAAGTTTTGTTCTTTGAAGCTCTTTTTACACCCCATATTAGGTTTATGCAAACATGAAAGGGGCTTTTTAACAAAGTTTAGGAGGAAGGTACGTAGTTTGATTTTTTTTGTTTTTTGAAGGAAGTCATTTGACTTTCACAAATACTGTAATGTGAAATTAGTTTATATATTTTGAAAGAAAAAATATTTATCAAGATCCTGTAATCAATTGTGATATTGTTTCGTATTTTAGCATAAATTGATTTCACTATATTTGGCTCGATAATACGATTGAAACATGTATAATAACAAGAAAAATATATAGAAAGCTAAACATAACACTCCAACACTAAAGCATGCTAATAAACACAGCATTAGCATGACCTTATGCAGCAGTCGGTACACATGCATTTTGTCACGATTGAAAATCTAAGGTTGTGATTTTTAGTAATTTTAAGTGAAAATATTGATGAATAGTAGTTTCTAAAATTTTAGAAAAATTTAAGTTTAGTCCTCAAAAATAAATAAATTACGAAATTGGACAAATTTAAAAAAAAAATCAGGATTCTATCTACCAGTTTTAAATTTTTAAAAAAAATTTCATTTTTAAGAAGAGGAAAATCCTAATTAACTAGTTTTAAAACTTTTATTAATTCATGAAGTTTATTGAAACAGTTCAAATTAAAATCCTAGGACCAATGTTCAAATGATTTACATAAAATCATTTTATTTTCTAAGTATTCAATTTAATAAAAAAATCATCCTCATACATCTAATCAGTAAATATTTTATTATTAGCTAAATAAATTTAACTTAGAAAAGAGAAATTCATACTGAGTACAAACCAACCAATGACGAGGATTGGAACTATAAGCATATGCAAAACATGCTTGCCAAGCCACCAGAATAATTACCACAAAATAAGTCAACACCTGAGATGGGAGGAAGTAGGGGGTGAGCACGTGAATGCTCAGTAGAAATTCAATTACCTTTTAAAATGGATGCAATTTTTATCAAACCTACATGGTTAATGCCTTTTCCAAAATTCATTTACAAACCAAATTTATAAACAAGTGGTATCCAGAATAATCACATATTAAAAACCAAAGTCAAAAATCATAAGATTGTACATATCATAAATCAACCCATCCTATGAGCTCACACCCTCACATCACGAAATAGAGTAACTCGTACAACGTATACTAAGTACTCTCTGCTTGATATCTATCCCAAAAAAAAAACAGAGGGACACCCATGTGTCTAAGCCTACCGAATCGGAGGGGAAATTGAATGCCTACACCTACCGAATGGGGATAACTAGAAAAAAAAAAAATCCCGTGCAGATTTACGGGCTTTCACTGAAGGCGGGTGTACTAGTCTGCCTACTACAATAATGCGATACCTAAGATGTATCTCACATTTGATCCTATGGTATTGACAATATGCAGTAAAATATGCATAATAACCATGCAATACATAATCAAGCAATGCTTTAAAATTCAACTTGGCATTATTTTGTGATTTACTATACATGGGCAGCACACCGCTATTTTACCCTATGGTCATAATATAAAAATGTATATAAAATTTATACAGTCTAATCCTAGCGTAATCCAATAATTTTCAGAACAGTGATTGTTAGGCACCAATATAGTATAGCAGATCAAATGTCAGGTATGTACAATATTGTCCCTAGATCACAACATATCAATAACACACTAGGGTAATTCCATTTGTCTACAGCTAAACTTGGTTCTAATCAATCATTGAGTTCAAAGACTCTAACAAGATTCCTTATCAATACAGGATAATACTCAATAAGGTCTCAAGTGGAAGACAAATATGCTTGTGTTATACCACACACAAGACAGACGAGTTCAGAGGTCAAAAATGACGACAAGAGTATAATGATATAAGTCATTTACCATTCCTCATAACGAGCGAGTAATAACTACGTGCACAAGACATTTCTAGTAAAGGACAAGACCAGAATGATTATGATTGGAAATCTCCAGCACGAAAGCAGTTGGCACAATAAATGCCAATAGAACCACAACAGTTCAAGTCTATAAAATACACGTATCCATATAACAAATATTATCCAAAGTCTCCCCAAGTCTTTTATTTAAGGTAATATCATAGGGTATTAACTCATACCACAATTAAACCTAGAGACTCTCCAAGTTTCTTTGTCTAACATAGGATTATAATAACAATCCTAATTCATCAGTCACCTCCAAAGACTTTCTAAGTCTTTGGTAATACAAGGAAAAGTCATATAGAAATGACTAAAGTCATATAGAAATGACTAAATACTAAATATGCAAATACAACCAGTGACAATACTACAATGCTCCAGAAACACGGTTCTAATAGAATAGGTCGTCTCCACGGTGACACCTATCTTCTATCTAATCTCATTTCATTTTAAAAATCATGAACAATTTTTCAAAGATATTTTTGAAAATATGTGACACAAAATTAGGGGTATATAGGAATACTACATCAGTTCACAATAAAGTCTTACCTTAGCCATAGATAAACCAAACTTGAACTTCAAGTATTCTTTTTTAAAATATAGTAGCAAGAGTTTAATAACTTTCTGTATAGACTCATGAGTGATCTGATCCCTATGCCCTCAATTATACCACTGTAATGATGCTTGGATCCAACTCAAATCAAGTAATAAGTTACAAACTGAACTCAGTACTAATGAACTCAATGATGATTCTAATCCACAGCAGATTATAACAAGAGTCTCCAATAATCCCCAAAAGTTAGTACAAGTAAAGTACCACAAGTAGTACTCACTCATTAACGTCAAGAGGGAATACATCGACAAGATCGATTCTTGTTATCATCAGTCAATCAATTTCGTGTTTAACATACCAATTCGACTTACTATGCTGAGTAAGTAAGATAAGAAGAATATATATATATATATATATATTTTTACTTGATATATAGTTTCCTGATTAAGCTATCAAGCACTTAGAGCATGACGATTTCTTTTAAATCATAGATAAGTATAATAGAAATTTTTTTCTCAAAATTTCAAGGCTTTTCAAAAATTCTCAAACGTATCTTCAATATATTTAAAAGTATATCTTCTTTTCATTAGAAAATCACATTATGCAAAATAATTTTTCCTGGTTCTTTATTATTGAAAAAAAAAAACTTTAGGTAATATTTTAGTGAGGCTTCCTCTGAACTTTATAACTTTGAAATACCACACTCTAACAATTTTATTAAAAATAATCTTGAAAAACATTTTAACGATAGGAAGAATCTATAAAGGAGTTTAGAAAATATTAGAGTGTGTCAAGTGTTTTTTCTTTTTATAGCCTCACCCAACTTGTCAAGCATATTAATCTATAGCTCATATATATTTGAAAATCCAAATTTCATAAATCGAACAATTTAGATTTTTAATTTCAAGAAAGGTACCATGCATCATTTTGCACTACCTAAATCTCTCCAATGCTAAGGTTTTCAAAACCAACATTTTTTTATTCAAAAACTCAAATAAAATGTCACTCCAAGTCTCCAATATTAGGAGTTCCCAACACTCAGGATATCAAATCAATTTAACCACACAAGTGCTTAATTATCCAATTGAGACAAATAATGCAAAGTTAATTCCACTTAACTTACTTACCCAACAAACAAGATATTTATGACATACCAAAGATTTAACAATTCAATGATTACTAAAATCATACATAGCTCAAATAAACAAGCCACATATACATAATGAAAAACTTTGAAGAATAACTAAACCTTTGCAGTAAGACAAATAGAGTCATGACAACAAGATTTCATAAAGTTTCCAAATAAGTTTTCAAAATATGAAAGTTTTCAATTTATGCAAGGTTCCAAACAAATCAACATAACAAATTTTTCTTAGTAAAATTCTTGTAACAAGATATCATACATTTGACTTTTAGGAATATATGCACAAATTTTCAAAAATTTATATGTATACTTCACTAAATCACACCAATGATTTCTTTTAAAAATTCAAACATTTTGCCAAAAGTTACCACATAATTTTTGCCATAAACATTTTATGTTTATTTTCAAGTCAATTTGTAAATTTATTATCGAAAGCTTTCTTTAGATTCAAAATCATGTGATAAGTAGAAACTCGAAAATTTTAGCAAGAGTATCTACTATATTCAAAACTAGAAAAAAAATATTTAGAAACTTTATTTCTAAATTAACACCACTAAATATGTAATGAGACCTCACTAGTATCATAACTAGTTTTTAAGTGAAGTAATTATTTAAATTTTATATTCCTTGTCATTTCACAAATGTTAAATTCAAATGGTATTATCAATTTTTAAAACCATATATTCCTTGAAAAATATGAATTACACACACCCAACTATTTTTCAAAATTAAGACGTATATGGTTTCTTTGAAAATAAAAATGATATATTGGTCGAATGTAAATGTCTACCTCATGCAGAACTAATTTTTATTAACTTGAAATTTCCCAAAGTTTCAAGACCAATTAATCAAGTTTATATTTAATCCAAATTTAAATTTTACATAAATGTCTACATTTAAGGGCCACATAAATAAATTTGACAAAACTATTACAATGCAATATTCAAGTAAACATAACATATCATATCAATTTATTAATCAATTAGATTCCACTAATTCAAGAATTTTCTTACAAAAATTAAACTTGGTAAGACTAGAAAAGAACATTCTTTTTACCAAGTTCATATTATTAAATCATCTCATGAATGTAAACTAGCATGTCATGTCTACTAACAAGTCCAACTGATGTATGATAAAAAGTTACAAAAACATACTATCAGATACTCAAACTGGTTAGGCACACACAAATAATTTCCAAAAAATTCAAATTATAACATCATAAACACAAATGATGTCAAGTTATGACAAAACAAGACACAAGACACAAGACACTGAATTGCTATTTTAGAACCTACGAGGTTCATATAGCTTATCACAGTAATAGACATAGGAGTACAAGAATAAATGTCCATTTGAATTTAGAAATTTCGACAAAAGTAGATTTCACTTGTCTCGTGTCATCCCTGATACTTCTGAGATAATAATTTCAGGGGGTATAACCAAAGGATACCAGAGTTCTACTTTAGGGAGGTAAACGAAGGATTTAGAACGAATCGGAGTAAAGTCAACATATTTAGCCAATTCTTAAGTGATGTATGAGATATTTGTCAAACACTTTTCAAAATTCTTTTTAAACATCAAACTATCAAAGGCAAGATCCCAGACGGATCTGAAGCCTGAAGCTCTGATATCAAAACTATCACGACTGAAAATCTAAGGCTGTGACTTTTAGTAATTTTAAGTGAAAATATTGATGCATAGTAGTCTCTAAAATTTTAAAAAAATTTACTTACTTGAAATTTAAGTTTAGTCCTCAAAAATAAATAAATTATGAAAGTGGATAAATTAAAAAAAAAATTAGGATTCAATCTACCAGTTTTAAATTTGTAGAAAATTTTTTATTTTTAAGATGAGGGAAAACCCTAATTAACTAGTTTTAAAACTTTTATTAATTCATAAAGTTTATTGAAACAGTTCAATTAAAATCCTAGGACCAATGTTCAAATGATTTACATAAAATTATTTTATTTTCTAAGTACTCAATTTAATAAAAAAATCATCCTCATACATCTAATCAGTAAATATTTTATTATTGCCTAAATAAATTTAACTTAGGAAAGAGAAATTCATACTGAGTACACACCAACTAATGACGAGGATTGGAATTACAAGCATATGTAAAACATGCTTGCCAAGCCACCAGAATAATTACCACAAAATAGGTCAATACCTGAGATGGGAGGAAGTAGGGAGTGAGCACGTGAATGCTCAGTAGAAATTCAATTACTTTTTTAAATGGATGTAATTTTTATCAAACTTACATGGTTAATGCCTTTTCCAAAATTCATTTACAAACCAAATTTATAAACAAGTGGTATCCAGAATAAT
The DNA here is from genome assembly GCA_002914805.1 of Parasponia andersonii. Lineage (NCBI taxonomy): Eukaryota > Viridiplantae > Streptophyta > Magnoliopsida > Rosales > Cannabaceae > Trema > Trema andersonii. The sequence continues at coordinate 169,491 of JXTB01000006.1, forward strand.
TATATATTAAAAATCAAAGTCAAAAATCATAAGATTGTACATATCATAAATCAACTCATCCCATGAGCTCACACCCTCACATCACAAAATAGAGTAACTCGTACAACGTGTACTAAGTACTCTCTACCTGACATCTATCCCAAAAAAAAGAGGGACACCCATGTGTCTAAGCGTACTGAACTGGAGGGGAAATTGAATGCCTACACCTACCGAATAGGGATAATCAAAAAAAAAAAAAAAAATCCCGTGTAGATTTACGGGCGCTCACCGAAGGCGGGTGTACTAGTCTGCCTACTACAATAATGCGATGCCTAAGATGTATCTCATATTTGATCCTATGGTATGTACAATATGCAATAAAATATGCATAATAACCATGCAATACATAATCAAGCAATGCTTTAAAATTCAATTTGGCATTATTCTAAGATTTACTATACATGGGCAGCACACCGTTATTTTACCCCATGGTCATAATACAAAAATGTGTATAAAATTCATTCAGTCCAATCCCAGCATAATCCAATAATTTTCAGAAATTTATTAGAATATCATTTTATTCATGATTTTTCACAAAAATAGATATAATGAAAATTTTCAAATTAAACATGTATAAAATCTGGTAATTGAAATCGAGTGTCCAAATAGAGTTACAGGGCTATGAAGAAAGTTTGGTATAGTTTGGGTGTTGTTTAAAGGTTCGGGTATCGTTTTCAAACCTTTTGATTGATAGGTTGAAAACTCGATTTTCATTCGAAGCATCAGATCGTGAAATGAACTTTACCACTGGATTCAGAACACTCAAAACCTTAGGTCAGACATATGATTTGTCCAATTTGAATACGAGCCCCACGGCACACAAATTAAGACGATCTAAGCCACTCGATTTAGCTTTTCGGGTCCGTCACCAAATATAGGCAATATATATATATATATCAAAATTCTTGTTTTAATGAGTACATCACAAATATGAAGTTTAGTTTACGATCTAACGGTCGTATTGTAAAAATTAAATATAAAACTAAAATAGCTCAAAATTAACAAAAATGACAAAATTTAATCCGAGTAATATAGAGTCAAGATATATATACCATGTTTAAGATCATGACGAGACCAGTTGCACCCAAACGGTTTCACGGCGAAACATCGCTGGAATCGGCGTCGGCGAGCTTCGTAAGCCGCGGTGTTTTTCGGCTATTTCCCGCGAACGGCGAGCTTTTAGGCGGTGGGACCTACGACGCAGTGATCGTCCTGAGCTGGGCCCTCTTCGCCAGTGGTAACGGCCCTCGTACACGTCGGGAAGGGCTTCATCGGGGCAACGCTAGAAAATCGGCATTTTTTCCCGTGAATGAGAGAGAGAGCCGAGAGACGGGAGAGGAGAGAGAGTTTGAGCTGAAATTCAGTTTGGCCACGTGTCCAAGCTTAATGGACAAAAATTCTTTGCTCATAAATTCCTCNTTTAAGATCATGACGAGACCAGTTGCACCCAAACGGTTTCACGGCGAAACATCGCTGGAATCGGCATCGACGAGCTTCGTAAGCCGCGGTGTTTTTCGGCTATTTCCCGCGAACGGCGAGCTTTTAGGCGGCGGGACCTACGGCGCAGTGATCGTCCTGAGCTGGGCCCTCTTCGCCGGCTGGTAACGGCCCTCGTACACGTCGGGAAGGGCTTCATCGGGGCAACGCTAGAAAATCGGCATTTTTTCCCGTGAATGAGAGAGAGAGCCGAGAGACGGGAGAGGAGAGAGAGTTTGAGCTGAAATTCAGTTTGGCCACGTGTCCAAGCTTAATGGACAAAAATTCTTTGCTCATAAATTCCTCACTCGAGAATTTTCTCATTTTAGTCCACAATATTGCACTTTAGTCCTTGATTATCAAAAATACCTCAGTTTAATCCAAATTCGAATTTTTTTAAATGGTCAAAAGACCAAAACATCCTTAAAAAAACAAACAGGGTTTACACATTTCTAATATGATTATTATTAATAAGCCACATGACCCCTTCTAGGCTTATATATATATATATATATAGAGAGAGAGAGAGAGAGAGATCTACTTAAAGAACTCCATAACCCAAAAGTTGCAGCCACAAGATTCAAAATAGACGCCAGTAAATCCAGCGGCAGTGGCCAAGGCCAGGTACTCTTCTTGGCTCCGCTCTTTCCCTCCTGGGTTTTTGGTCATCATAAGCACATCAGTTTGGGAAGTGCTCTTAACTGAGTTCTTAGTCTCCGGCTTAACTGGTAGAATTTCCTCTACAACAATGACCTTTCCATTTTCAGGAATAGCTTTGTAACAATTGTTCAATATCTTCAAGCATGGCTCGTCACTCCAATCATGAAGTATAGACTATAAAGGAAAATTATATTATATTAGTCATCATTATTAATTATGTACAAATGATTTATTGTATGGGAAATTATAATTAGCAGTTTTAGAAGTGCTAATCACCTTTAATAAAATGGCATCCCCGGTAGGAACGTTTTCAAACATATCTCCTCCAATATGTTCAACACCTACAAGTTACATCAATAAATCAAATCCCTTCATTACTAATTAAGCTAGCAGCTAAGATTCAAAGATATAATAATAATAATAATAATAATAATAATAATAATAATGATTAAAAAAAAGGACTATATACTATTGTACATGTACCCGGATATGAAGGGGCATGTTCTATAACTTGAGGCAAGTCAAAATTAATGGCCTTGATACGAGGGTACTTGGAGATGATTAGATTAAGAGTGATGCCAAGGTTACCGCCAACATCAACTAGATGTGTGAGGTGTTCAAAGCCGTTGTACGACTCAAGTATCTTGTTAACGACAATGGTGGCCACATTGTACATGGCTTTGTTGTAAAGCTGATTAAACTTTGGGTTCAGCTCTGTGTATTTGAAGGCGTGCATTCCATGTGCCCTGTTGAATGGAAGCCCTCCTTCTAGAATTGCGTCTTTCAGTTGAGACCTGTTCAGATAATATTCAGTGCAACAGTACTGCGTTGTGTAATAGTAAACGTGCATCTAAATATATTTACAATAATACAATGTAAATATATAGGCAGAGCTAGTAAACTTTGTAAACCACGTATAATAATTACAAGACAAACAAAAAAGAGCTAATAAAGCCAATAAATTAAGTCCGAAAGGAGCAGAGCAAAGCACGCCTTTGCATGAACCAATAAATAACACTAAAAATTAAAAAAGAGTAATATATACGTGCAATTATTTCTTTTTTTTTTCCTGAAAAAAGAAAGAGAGTAAAGGAACGACTAGAGTGATATCTTTATCATAATCAAAAGAGCTTCGAACCCCGTTAACGAAATATTCACTGAGGACCTTAGAGACAGGTCATACCCATCGAGCAATAGACCGCGTTATCCTAACTCTATCGAATATAACTGCTAGCAAGACATGTATATGGTGTAGGTATAAATACTTTCAAGCTAGGAGGAAACAAAAACAAGTCTTAACATTTAAAACTCTCAAAATAATTACGTAGAATTCGAACCCACAATTTCTACTTTCTACTGACCACATCTTACCAACCTACTCTTAATATTTAAAACTCTCAAAATAATTACGTAGAATTCGAACCCACGATTTCTACTTTTCACTGACCACGTCTTACCATCTTTCCAGCCCACGCGGTGGTAACTCTTAAAGTTTTTATTCTTCACTTTGGTACTTCAGGTAGAAAATAATATTATTAACCAATTAAAAGATGACAAAATCACCGAACTTATACATTTATTAATAATAATATTATTATTTATTCAGATAACTAAGAAATCACATATAACTAAAAGAAACGTATATATATATATATATATATATAGCTAGGAAGATGTGAAACAGACCAGGTATCCAAAATGACCTTATCCTGTATCAAGGCCATGAATGGGCGGAGTGAGACGCCGTCTCCATTCGTCACAAAATACTTGGAGACAGGAGCAAGACTATACACCCTTCTGAAAGAGCGGCCATCATGGTCGTCGGCATTAATCACAGAGCAAGCAAGCACAGAGTGGCTGGCAAGCAGCCTAAGGACGCGGTCCAACATCACGGCCGCGTCAGGGTTGTTATTAGCAGCCATCTGCGCCGCGATCTCATCCGCCGAGAGCTTGGCTCCGTTGCTTGCTTTCGCTATGATTTCGAAAACTCCGAGCTCAACTGCTGCGTGCAAGGACATTGGCAGCACCGAGGACGTCGCCAGCTGAACGGCGTAGCAGAAGCTTTCTTCTTCTTCTTCTTCTACTCCTTTACTCTCAACAAGTTTTGAGTGTTGGTTGTCTAGTTCTCGTGAGGGCGCCATGATAAAAATGTACGTACGTGTAGTGTATTACGTACTAAACTAGGTAGCTACGACGGGCTTAATTTGGTTTGTGTAGTAGTAGTACTAGAAACTATGCGCACCAATTGGTTGATTTTATAGGACTTAATTAAGTGATCAGTCAATGATCCGGGAACAACTCCAACATACAAAGGAACATATAAAGAAACTAATTCAAAAAGAAAAACAAGGGCATGATTCACGAGAGTTGACTATTTTCTTTTTTAATCACGAAATCTTTAACAGTAACAACCCAAGAAGAAACCTAGGTTTCGAAAAGAATAAAGATGCCAATTTTTTTGACAATTAGGGAAAAAGAATTTTAAACTCAATACCAATATTGGAGACATTGGAGACTAGTATGATCAGATTGTGAACAGTGCAAAGATGCCAATTTAGTTTATAGTCTATTTTAAATACCAAAGCATCAATTTCAAAAAGAGAACAAAAAACAAAAGAAAAAAGCGCAGCTTTGACGTTTTTCAAAGAAATCAATCACCACGTCATAAGAAACAAGACAATTATTCCATAAATGTATTACGTACGTGATGACTTCGATTTTTTTTTAAAAGGCATATTCTAGGTTTTGATGTGGCTATAATTAAATATCCTTAATTCAATTATCAAATAAGAAAGCAAGATACATGCCTTGAACAAAGCAAGATACATGCCTTGAACGACGCTACCAGAGACTAACGCATGCACATGGCATTACTCGTCAAAGCTTTATGCTGATCTCAATATCGTAGTTCACATCCTTTTTTATTTTCTCTTTTAATCAAAAGACAAATTTCATAAATAAATCAGCGTTCCCGTACTGATCCTACATCTTTATATATTGGTAACCCTTTATAATAAGATCACCAAGGATTTAAATGGGTAACAATTATATCGTTTAAAAAAACTAAAATGAATGATGAAGATATTCTCAAACTGTTGTTTGAAGAAATCCACACCATTATTTTACTTTTTTCATTAAATAAAAAAGCTTTTAAGCTTTTTACATGTCAATATTGATCTACTCGACTTTGTATTCAGTAGTATCCATTAGGCAGGACGTACATTATTAACGTATATATATAATGTACGTCCTGCCTAGTGGATATTATCAAATAAAATTCATTAAATTCATAGAACGTTGATTCATTACGATATATAAAAAGTGAGATTCGGAATCCAAC
>JXTB01000006.1:175029-186523 GCA_002914805.1 Parasponia andersonii
ATCAATGAGCTAGGGAAAATAATGAGGATTATCGATTTGTCGTTGTGATAGAAAACTAATGAACATGGTTTTGAAAGTAACATTGCCGGTATAAGTGCCATAACAAACAAAGGCGGAGGGAGAAGGGGGCAATGGGGTCATATGCCCCCATTGAATTTTGGAGAAAGTTTTTTTTAACATATATTAAAAAAAATAGAAATATGCTTTCATTAAAAATGGACCAAAATAATCCAATGTTTCCACTGAAAATTGGTCAAAATTATACTAAAGCCTTAAACTAGATTGGTCCAATTTTATAGATTGTAACTTATGGGCCTTATAATGGTCCCACTAAATTTCATGATCAAATTTTAGACTCATTTTAAGTAAATATTTATTTTTAAAATACTATAATAAAATGACAAGTGTGTCAAGTATAAAATATGATGTACCTAGCATAAAAATTAAGGTCTTATAGCAAGATTACTGAATTTTATACTAATTTTAAGTAAATATATGTTTTTCAAATACTATAGCAATTTTCAAATACGAAAATATGCATTTGCTAAACATATATTAAAATAAAATGCGCATTTGCTAAAATAAAGTGCAAAAAATAGGACAAACTCCAATTTCTGTAAAAGTTAACATACTACACATATATCTGGTCATTTAACTATAAAAACAGAAAATGAACATTTTATTAAAACAAAGTGTACAAACAAGATACACGCTCTAATTTCTAATAAAGGATATTAAGAAAGAGGTATATATAGTTGAGTACATTTATGCGAAATACCAGACAAAGACGCAAGTTTGGTCATGGAATATGGGTTTTGAACATGTCCAAACAGGTTTGGGTTTGCAGACCTCGGTTCCAGAATTTCTCATAGTACTCGCCATAAGTAAAGCTCCTATAGTGGGCCGGTTCATCTTCATCAAGCAGTTTCTGGGCCGGCCCAATTATAGCATCATACGATGGGCAATAGAATGTTGGGATTGAGATCCTTTCCTTGTCGGAGTTCACAACGGCCCGGTGGAGTACGCTCTTGTAACGTTCATTGCTTAGAACCTATGCTTATATAGAAACTATAATTAACAACTCAAATTCTAATTGATGATATATAATAACGTCTACTCAATCTGTATTCAATGTTGATAAACATCATAACGTTACAGTAAATTCCAAAAAAATAGTGGCGTAACATTTAAGGCACTACGTACCCACCAAATATATATATATATATATATATATATATATATATTATATTTAATCACAAATTTTGGATAATGTACCTTTATTACAACTTTTTACATGGGTAATGAACTTATAGTTGGGACTAAAATATATTTTGTCACATGACGAATATTTTAAGTCTTCGTATACCCAAGCACTCGTAAAATATTGTTCCACCAAATATTTAAATGGGTGATATGTATTCTAAAATTTCTATCAAATTTTTAATACTAATACATGTGATATAATTGTTATTATTTAATTAGTAATATTTATCAATTAAATTGTTATAATTCACATGTCACGTGTATTAGTGTTAAAATTTTGAGGGATTATCAATTTTGAACTTCTTTTAATACATGTGATGAAAAAAAATGAACAATTTATAAATCATTTATAAAAGTATGACTTTTATTGTCATGTTATTTAATGAATATTTCAGAGTTCTAAAATTACCATTGACTCGACCTTAGTCAAAAATTTTCAACCAAGTTAAAAAATCAAAAATAATGAAGACAACACTAGGAGGACGATTGACCATGTTCGACTAGGGTCGAGAATCAAGACTAGTAATGACGGCTAAAGTAGTTTGAAGTTCGTTGAAAAAATAGGATATCAAAGTAATTCATCAAAAAATAGTTTTAAAAAACATTGATGAATGAATCTTATTTTTCTTGACAGGGGTTTAATAGGCCTCTAAGTGTAAATTCTCCTAAAATTTTGGTACAAAATTTGGGTACTAACATTATTTATAACACACTTCAACATATAACATAGTTATGTACGTGTGGACTTTAGTTAATTAAGGTTCATTATTTCCATATACTACGCCCGTTGCCAGGTGCATGTTAATATGTTAATTAATTAGCAATACCTTCTGAGGAAGAAAAGTTTATATATAAATATATATACGAAATTCATTTATAAATTAATAACAATGAATAAAAATATCATCAAGCTGCAATATTATATTATCACTTTAGTGAATGTAAATAAAATTCAAAGCAGAATAAAAATGTAGTATCCAATATAAGTGGCTCCGACATCTGTAATAAGCATTATTCTTCTTTATCGGCTATGTGCGACAAACGACATTAAATGTAAAAATTGTTCATTTTGTCAAAACCCCAACCATCTTATCCTCATTTATTATTTCTGGGTGGCTTAGAAATCTTGTTATCTTGATTATAAAACATAAACAAAAAAAATTAATAAATATCATGACAAATTATCTAGAAAAACATAACTTAAATGATATTCAATACGGCATTATTAACTAAAAAATTATATTATCAGATATTTTTTAAAAAATATTCTGTTCCGTTATTATTTTTTTATTTTTAAAATATTTTGCCACAACATTTATAGCATTTTAAAATAAATTAAAAAGCGAAAAAAAATGTTAAGATCTGAATATACAATTACCATTAATAGTTGACTGTTCATCGAATCAACGACAATGGTCCAACCTTGATTACCCAATTATATTTCACGACCGCTTCATGTGGTAGTCCAATGCACGCATAGGCAGACGCATGCACATTCGTTGTAATAAGTGCACTCACAAGTACTATTCAACTCATTTTATATCCTTATTCTAGCTTCTTACTTTTCTTATAGTATGAGATTAGAGGCAGAGCAATGTATACCACGTCTTTCAATTTAGAAAAATTACGTTACAGAGAAAATATATCACAATTAAATTCACCAATATGGTACATGGCCCACCTGGCTAGCCAGCTAGTGTACCTAATAAATGATCATGTTTTACACTTGTAATTCATGCCGGTAAATGATGCGCATGCATGCCAAAATTAACGTTTTCAAGCTTAAAGTGTTTTCTTTTCTAAGAGAAGAAAAAATTTGTCTTCATCCCTTGTAGCTAGGATAAGGATATATGTGACTATATATGACAATATCAGTATATCATCACCATAAATCATAGTACTCAAACTAAATAATAAATATAAATATATGTATCCGAACTTAAAATTCTGGAACCACCTCTTTAATTTAAAATTAAAAAGAATTCTGACCTGTATTTGATCACCGATGTTGACAATGAAGGTATACGGCATGGGATCGACAGCAACCCACTTTCCGTTTCTTCTAACCTGCAAGCCCGCCACGTCATCCTGAAGCAAAACGGTGATAACATTCGGGTCAGCATGACCTGGCAACCCGTACGTCAGCTCCGGCTGAGGACACGGCGGATAGTAGTTAATCGCCATGTGCTGGCCATGCTGCCCCAGTGCCCTGTCCACGTAATCCCTCTCAAGCCCTAGGCTCTCCGAAATCGCCGCCAAAAGCCGCCGAGCCAGGCCCCTGACGTTCCGGCAATACTCGGCGGCTTCTTCGCGGAACGATGCCGGGTTGGCGGGCCATTCGTCCACGTAGTCCTCAAGAGGGTGGCAATGGAGCCTCAGATAATCCCTCCAGCTCGACACTGCCTCGGCCTTCGGGTTGAAACTGGTCGAAAGCCTCGTCGTTTTGAAGGGATCGTCGGAGTAACTCCTCAACCTTTCGAATTCGGGTAACTGGAAAAACTCCTTCGCCACTCTTAACATGCTGTCTATCACAGCTTCTTGAATCCCATGGTTTTTGATCTAATTAATAAATAATTTGGTACAAAAATAATCACAATAATAATATTAACAAAGCGAAATTAAAAATTAAAATATAATTACCAATCAAGCTAAACACGTGATCTCTGAAATATTTTACCCGGAAGAAGCCGTAATTTTGGCAAGCGTGGCCTATGTGGTTGATTATGTCGGAATGGTTAGGACCGTGTAAGCCTTGGAGGTCGATGAGAGGAATAGAGGATGAGTTACCGTCTAATGAGTAGTGCTCAACCTCGTCGAGATTTGGGCGGTCGTGTTCTGGTCGGATGTAGTTGGAGGGGACATGTTTTGAACCAGAAACAAGGTCGGTCAATAGTAATGGCTTTGTTGAGTCCATTGCTCCGGCCCTACTTAGATATTATAGTAATAGTCCTAATATATATAGGATAGCAATACATGTTCTAACTATTTTATTAAATTTTTTATATCAACGTTAATGGCATAAAAATTGTCTATTTTTAATTAGTGTGTTAATACTTATCACAAATTGAATAAATATTATTATCAATTTTTAATTAGTGTGTATTAGTGTGTTAATACTTATCACAAATTGAATAATTATTATCACCAATTAAATGATAAATCATATATCACGTGTATTGCAATTAAAATTTTAGTAAAAAATTGATATCTCATGTATTATCCATATATATATATATAGATACATATATATAGGTATTAATCTAGTAGGTATTTTCTTTTTGCCGTATTGTTTTGGTCAATTAAAATTTGTCACATATATTTTTCATAAAAAGAGAAAAATATTAAATAATAAATATTTATTTTTATTAATTTTTTTAACTACTGAAATTATACTAACTTTTTGATCAACAATCCAATGACTAAAAAAAATACCTATAGATAAGTTAAAAAAAAAAAAACCTACTAAATTGGAAACCATATGGATACTGCTGAGATCAACTGTATTTGATATTTTGATGGTGGTATTTTGGTGATCTTTAATTTATATTTTGTTGGTGGTATTTTGTATAGAAAGTGGCTTCATTGGATCATAATATGCAAATTTGATGGAAATCATGGAATCTTACCACTATTTAAGAGCATTTACTACCATCAGAATATAGTAGTAACGTATTCTAAATTCTGATTGTTTAGAAAATATATGCAATTTTCAATATTGATTATCAAGCTAATATAAAAGGTTTGGAGAAGGGTACGGATATATATTAAGGAAAAGTACTCATAATAAGGATTGTATTCTTCAAACCGGAAAAGTACTTAAAATAAGGATTGTACTCTTCAAACCGTCCAATTTTAATCAGATTTCATTATCTATATTTTATAGTATCTTCTAATTTTGAAGTTATTGTAATGAAATTTGGAAATAAACACTGCCAATAACGTACCATATATGGCGGAAATTCTCATATTTGTGTCTTGATAATTAAATTATCAATTAGATCCAACAACAATTTTTTTCTAAGTTGAAAAAAGATTTTGTATTTAAATATGTATAAGTTCTTCACAACTTTAATGTTAATTGATTTTTACTTCTATACGATAATTAAATTATGTCCCCAAATATTTTTCATAGGTTTAAAAATCTAATTAATAAAAGCCCAAATACACCCGCTTCTCACGTATTTCACCCAAGAAAACGGACTATACGCATCTTCTAAAATAACAATAGGCCAATCTATTTTGAGAAAGGAAAAAAAAAATATATATATATATATATATAATATAAATCTAGAAGAAAACAGAAAATAGAGATAGAGATAGAAAAAGATTTTTTCTTTTCTTTTTGGCTTCGCTAATCGGCTAATGTAGTAATCAGTTTTAGCACGACGAGTAACTCTTGCTCGTTTAATTAATTGGTCAATTACTTGGCATCCCTACAGAATAAAATGCGTTAAAATTTTGTCAAAGGTACGCAAATTTCATATCTTAATCGTGGAACTTTAGTCTTTAATGGAAATTTTCTTTTTTAAAAATTTTTCAATGGACCCTTGGGTGATGCTAAATCATCATGACATAATATATATATTGTGCCATGATTAGCAAGGTTTTTCCATGTTTCCTTTCCTTCTATATATTCTTTGGCTTCAAACAAGGATTGAAAGTAGTTCATCCAGAAAAAATAAACAAAATAAAAGAATTGAATTATGTGGTTTCGTTATTAATTTTCCTATTATCTTTATTTTATATTTCATTTTTTTCAAGGCTAGGCAATTCAAAGTACTTTCCTTTGTTGCTACAAATTAAATTACAACAGTGGCCGGACAGTTTTGTCACTGATGTTTTTCTCGAAGGAGGATTCTAGCTAGCCAGGCAATTTAGTCTTAGATGACGACTATAATGACTACGTACGTTATCTTCTTCATGCATATATAAAAGAAAGCCACCAAAGTCATACTACTCATATACCTGCTACAGCCTTCTACGCCATCCTCGGATCCTCTTTCACACTCTCTCCTTAATGGAGGAGAATGTTTGTTTTTTGTTTCTTCCAAGCACTATAGGTAATCCAAAGATAAGCATCGTGAGAAGTGCCATTATGAAGGCCCAACAACTCTAGAATCTCACCTTGAGCATATGCATAAATATTAGGGCTAAAGGTTACAGCGGACTTGGAGAAACTAATTCTTTGACCCGAAGCTTTCTCATAAATTGAGACAATATTTTGAATAATAAGGCAATCCACCCTACGGGTTCTAGAGAAAATAATAGAGTCATCAGCAAAGAATAAGTGGCTAACCCAGGGATAATGCATACCCAACAATCTACCATCAGATTCGGCCGCCTTTACAAGAGAAGATAAGCCTTCAACACAGAGAAGAAATAGGTATGGGGACTGTTGATGGAGGTTTTATCAACAATAAATTTAGAAAAAATTTAGAGATGTGGCTAGTGCAAATTGAGTTAATAATCAAAGAAATAAAGAGAGAGGATTTTATAGTAGTTCAGCCCCGAAAAAGATGAGCCTACGTCCACTGTTTTTTTTTTACTATTTTATGGAGAATTACAAGCACTCAAGGTTACAATGTCTCGTCTGGAAATTGGAAAAACTGAAAGACAATTAGAATTCTCAAAACTTGATCCCTCTTCGGAATATTGAGTCCCCTTTATATAGATAAAGGTAACCCTATGTCCCTATGATCTTAATTGTATAAACAGGTAACTATACAATCGGGTAACATAAATTAAGTAACAATATAATTGGATAATCATTCAAAACGGATAACTAGCCGATCACAAATAGGAGACTTCTGCTTCCTTTTATTTGTAGGTTTCCTGTTAGACATAGCATATACTTGTTTCCCTTTTTTTGTAGGTTTCCTGTTTGACATAACATATATTTGTTTCTCTTTCCTTCGGAAGAGGTCGCCCATCAACTATACAGAGAAGGTCGCACATACTTATATAAAAGAGACTGCACGGAGAGGGTCGCATATAACATGTGGAAGAGGTCGCACATAACCATCTCGGAGGAGGTCGAACTTTAACCCTTATGCGACCTTAGGATTTTAGACTGCACAACAATTGCCCCCCAGCTCCATTAGTTCTTTAGGACGAAATGGAGCTTCCAATTACCGTGCGACCTTAAACATGTGATGTCATGACCTAAACTTGAGGTCTGAATAGTCGAGAGCCGCCAGATTTCTAATCTCATCTCTCAAGATCATGCGTATCTCTTTTCTGTCAGAACGGAACACGTGTAGCCTTTTCTGAGAAATAGCAGAATTCGAGGAAGTCTAATGATATCAACTGTCACTCTTTTAAAACCAAATCTTTTCAAATTTTAAATAATTCTTACTTTTCGGATAGAATCAAATCCCGCGCAATCTTCGGCCTTCAGATTTAAAATTCAAACTCCCTGATCTACGGCTGTGATTTAACGGTACCTGGATTATAAATATCAGACACTAACCTGTCCTGTTTCATTTTACTGTTTCTATCTCAGAAAACATCAAAATCCTAGCGCCTTTTCATCTTTCAGCTCGCACAAATCACAGCTTCTTCTCCGACGAAGTTCAAATCGTCTCAAATCTTCCGTTTCTGAAGAAAGGTCAGTCTATTTCTTCTCTTATTTCTATTCTTGAAAGTGATTTCAATCTTTAGGAATAAATACTCATCTCACTGAAGTGGAATGAGTTTTTTTTTAACACTCCCCTTTTTTTTAGTTCATAGGATAGACTTACCAGATAACAGTCAGAAATGAATCTGTAAAAAGAATTTCTAGGGTCTGATATCCTATTTTATCGTAGGGTAGACTTACTTGATAACAATCAGAAATGAATCTGTGAAAAGAATTTCTAAGGTCTGATACCCTATTTTATTCCCAATGAACTGCTCGAATATTTACTGATGAACTTCTCGAACATTTACTGATGAACTACTCGAATATTTTTACGAATCCGTAGACCACTTAGAAATAAGCTTGCTTACTTAGTACAATCTTAGGATGAATACCCAAAGTGCTAGCATAGTGAAAATCCTCGATGTCTGAATCCCTACGTATTTCTTTTCAGATGTCTAGTAGTGAGGAATTTAGGGAAGGAAATGCTTTTTCTGGAGAATCTAACTCGAGTGTTAGCTCCATTAATCTCGAAGATTATCTCGAACCGGAACCCGAGATAGAAATAACAGGGGCCAGATAGAGTAGTCCTCAAATAGGCGATCTTCTCAGGATTAGTGGCCCAGACACATAAAGGATGCCCCTGCATTTTCATCTGGCTACCAATACATAGAAGGGAACTGGTCATGTACCAATGTTCGGACGAGCTGCACATCGAACAAACTCAGAAAAATTGCGAGCAGCTATAAGATCGCCATCCCCCTCGGTCTACTAATGGAATTTAACCGACCACACACTCCCCCACATAGACTCGCTTCCTTTTCCGAGGCAGTCCTTAAGTGTGGCGTGCATCTTCCACTCCATCCGTATATAAAATCAATCATTGATTACTATGGGGTCGTCCCTTTTCAATTGACCCCTAATACCTATAGATATATAGTAGGTTTGTATATACTGTACCATAAACTAGGTTTAGAAACCCCTTCACCTGAAGAATTTGCTTGGTTCTACCAAGTAAAATCAAATCTGTCGGATCTCGGCTTCTTCTATGCGAGCAAATGGTCGAATCAAGCAATAAAAATGATCTACGGGGTTCGCAACAACATAGGAAAATGGAAAAATCCATTTTTCCATTTTGACTATGCAGCTAACGACTTCTTTCAGAATCCCGGTAGGTAGTCTTCTAATTTATTGCCTTGTTTTTATATTTATTCTTATACTGATCGTATTCCAATGTCATCGCAGATAATAGGGATCGACCCGGACTCTCCAGGGAACAGCTTGCAAGAGTTTATAAGATCAATGACCTTCCAATTGAAGAATTTAATTGGAAGGTACTAGGCACTACGAATAACCTGGTCGCCTGCGGTCTGATTCTGAAGGGTGCCGCGTTCCCAGACCCCCCAATTCTCTCATCCATGCCATCAAGCTCGAAGAAGAAGCCAAGGAAGAGGACGGATTTAGGTGCCTCGTCTTCCAGGATTAGAAAACGAAAGGCACCGGCTACACCTCCACCCTCAGAGCCTTCATCTCTAGAGACTGTATCACCACCAGCTCCTCGACCAGCTCCACAAGGAGAAGGTAATCACACGCTCATTCTAATTCTAATTACCTTTATACTATGTTTCCTCGCTCACTAATATATTCTGTACAGAGATGGTCATTGGTAGCGGTCTGCGAGCACCTCCTTCAACTCTCGGGTCCATGGCGAAAACTAAGACACCCGAGAGTACCCCGCCATCAAAAGGGAAGGAGAAGGTTGACTTCTCGAAGAAGAGAAAAGTTACCTTCGAGGACGTCCCCGCAAGCTCGCCCCCTCCACAACCATCTAAACCAGCGAGTACTCCCGAACCCCCTACCGAGACTGCCACTCCTTCGGAACTGACCTTGGCAGATAAAGGCGACGAGTTCTTCGCACTCCTTAACCAATTACCAGAGAAGGCTGGTATGAGCGCAGCCTTTATCGACCGCTTCACGTCAGAAGAAGGTTAGGAGCGAATGAAGCGACGTTCTGCCAATGTCGCTTTCGGATCTGCGATGAGGATACTGGCCAATGTAAAATTCTCAATCTTCTCTTCATGAATACTTTTTTGATATTAACTTAGAGATTTACATATATATATATATATATATTTTTAGACTACAGCTGCTACTGTCCTGATGCACGATCCAGTTCTCGAATGCTTAGAGAAAGTTAAGAAAGTTGATGAGATAACTCAAGCGTTCGAGAACTCGGAAAAGGCTTAGGAAGAGGAGAGAACGACCTTCCGCTCAGAAAAGCAGCAGATGTTCGAAGACCTGGCCAAGGAGAGACTCGCTAAGGAAAAAATCAAGGAGAAAGTCAAAGAGCTCGAGAAGGTCGTTTTTGAGTATCCGGACCATATGAGAGAAGTGACCACCGAGGCAGTTCACAAAGCTATCGAGGAGTTCAAGGCGACCGAGGTCAAAGAACTCGAAGATAAAGCTAGTGATATCGCCTCGTCGACCATCATCTTCAACATATTCTGCGAGCATCTGGATTTTGACTTCTCCATCCTTGGTGAGGACGTGGTCGAACTTGTGCAGAGCTGGAAAGAGGATACGACCAAAGCTGGGGATGACGGTGCGAGCCCTTCCAAATGAATTGTATTCTTTCTTAGAACAATGCGGGCATTGTCCCCCTTCTGTATGGACGACTTTTTTTTTTTAATTTTAATAAATATCATTCTTCCTTATATGCTCCTGCAAAATAATGAAAAGAAACAACAGTAATTTTAACTAAGTAGTCAATCACAAGTGATCGATCAGTACAAATCACAAGTGATCGATCAGTACGCTTTTAGCGATTTAAATCTGACTAACTTAAAATGAGTTTTAAGCATTAGGATGGGTTAGGTCGCTTAAGAAAACAGTTAATACGAGTGATACAAACTCTAACTATATTTCAAAAGTTCCATGTCAAAATAAAACATAGCAATATATCACTTCGAACAACAAACATTTTGCTTAGTTACTTTTCTGTTCGAGGAGGGAAATTGCGTAATACGACATGCTGAGGCATGAAGCGAGGAGAAAATCCTAGGATTTTAAGGAGATTCAGATATGTCGATGACATGAGATTTAGACACTTCGACGATCTAAAACCCTGTCTCCTCTAAATGAACGTTTGCATAGTCCCTTAGGAAATAAGTGGGAGATAATTCTGATCCCACTGCCCCCCGAGTTTTATGGTGTCCGAGAACTGCCATAAACTATAAATGAAGAATAGTCGAAGTAATAACCGAGTTGAAGTAATAGCTAAAGTATTATTGAATATTAATAAAGATACAATAGGTTGTTGAAGATATCATGAAGATTTATTGATAATAACGATGAAGCTGTTCAGCATTCCAGGCATGCTCGACCTTTTGTCCACCGATGCGAGCTACATTATATGTTCCAGGTCAAATAATATTATCAATAACATAAGGTCCTTCCCAAGAAGACCCAAATACACCAGCACCGTGCTCTCTATTATTAGGTAGAACTCGTTGAAGGACAAGATCTCCAACTTTAAAATGTCTACCCTTGACTTTGGAATTATAATATCGAGCAGTGTGCCGTTGGTATGATGCAATTCGGAGCTGAGATTGTTCA
>JXTB01000006.1:189205-245859 GCA_002914805.1 Parasponia andersonii
AAAGTCCTGGAAGAAAGATCGAATGATAAATCTTCCAGGTCTTCAACGGTCCAGTTCTGACTTCGTCAATTTCTCGAGGATCGAAGTCTTCACTGGTTGTTTCGATTGACGCTTTCTCTGACGATCCGACTGGAGCTTTGCTCGCTGCCTCGGCTGACGTTTTGTCCGATGCCACGACTGACGCTTCGTCCGCTGCCACAACTGACGCTTCGTCCGCTGCCATAACTGACGCTTCATCCGCTGCCATAACTGACGCTTCGATCGCTTCCTCTGGCAGGTGGACCATCATTGTGCGGACGTCGCATCCTTTGCTGCGAGTTTCAGCGAGTTGTTATAGCACGTCCTCGCATCATATTGATTTCCTTGCACCTCGCCTACCCCATGTTGGGTCGGGAACTTCATTGTTAGATGATAGATCGAGGTGACAGCTCGAAGTTCCCTTAATGTCGGTCTTCCTAGCACAGCATTGAAGGCCGATGGGCAATCTACCACCAAAAACTGGGTCATTATCGATGAAACCCTTGGAAAGGTCCCAACGCTGACCATCAGTTCAATCATGCCTATAGGTATCAGGCTGTTACCAGTAAAACCATAGAGTGGAGTGGCGGCAGGTTTCAGGTCACTCTCATTCAACCCCATCTTTTTGAAGACATCGAAGTATAGGATATCCACAGCACTTTCGTTGTCGACCAATACTCGCCACAACTGTGTGCTTCCACAGTTAATTTTTATAACCAGCGCATCATTATGCGGATAATGGACTTCCCTTGCATCTTGCTCTGTGAAAGTAATATCTATTTCCGTTACTCGTTGAAGCTTGCGTGGTCACTGATCAAGATGCATGACGTTGGTTAACGGCTGCTGTCGAGCTTCTCACGCATATCTATCCTATGCTCGCTTGAAATCTCCTCCAACATGCGGTCCTCCAAAAATAGTCCACACCTCACGCTGAATTTCTGGAGGTCACTATTGGTCTTCTTCTCGCCTTTCGTTGCTCTGCCTGGTGTACTGCCACAATCGTCCCTCTCTAATCAGCCTTTCAATTTCATCTTTCAGGGCAAAGTAATTATTAGTATCATGCCCAATATCATTGTGATATCGACAAAATTATTGGGGTCGCGCTTTGCCCTGTCCCGCTTCATTGGTTCTGATTGTCGGAATCGCTCCTTCTAGTTTATGACCGCATAGATATGATCTATAGGCACGCTCAATTCAGTATGGTTGTTAAACCTCATGGGAGCTTTTGAAATCTCCTGCCTTTTGGGTCGAGGCTGATTCTTATTTGTCTGGTCATTATTCTTCTTATTTTTCTTATTACCGCTGTTGTTGGTAATGACCACATCTTTAGCCGCATCTGTCCTTCCTCCTTTTTTAGTCTTTTGAAGATTCTCACGTGAAGATTCTAACCTTAGATGTCGACCAACTCTTCGGTAGAAGTCTTCGAGAGTTCTACACTCTTGCTCAAGCAATTCCTCCCAGAGTTTTGTTTCTGGTCGCACCCCAGCCATCATAAGAGTAAGAACTCCTCCTTCAGGTGGGTTGTTGACCTTCGCTAGCTCTGAAGTGAACCAATTAAGATAAGACCGTAGAGTCTCCTCTGGATCTTACCGGATTGCAGACAAACTTACAAGCGGAACAGTGAAATTCTTTGCGGCCTGAAACTGTCTTAAGAACGCCGTCTGTAATTGTTGCCAGGACGAAATTGAACCAGATTTAAGTCCTCGAAACCACTTCTTCGCTGCTCCTGAGAGTGTTACAGCGAAACATCTACAGCGTGTATGATCACTAACCCGATGAAGTTCCATCAAGTCACTGCAGTGATCCATATGGTCCTGTGGATCAGTCTTCCCATCAAAAGTGTTAATGGTGGAAAGTCTGAATCCAGTGGGAAGGGCTGCAGCTCGAACCTCCTCGCTGAATGGCGACTGATGATACCCATCAGCGAGCTCATCATCCCAGCCAGCAAGTGCATCTAATGCGATCCTTAAATTGTGAACATCGACGTTCAGAGGGAAAGCATCATTCCTTACTGGCGGTAATGCGACCTTCGTTCGTTATCCTGTTTCATGGCGGGTTGGTCAGGTAGAGTCTTCTGCGACCTATGAGAGGAATCCAGTGGCATAGTACGATGAGACCGGCTTTGGTCGTTGTGATGCGATACAGATCGATCATGACTACGTCGTCGCTCCAAATACTGTCTTAAGTCTGTAGGATCTTGTCTTGACTCCCTGCTGATTCTTTCGAAGACACTTCTCGATGGTCGTCTTTGTTCGCCGCTCAAACGATCGTGGCTATTAGTGGATTTACGAGAAAGTTGTGTACGATCACGGTTCGTACTTGAACTCTCTGTGCCAGATTCCGGAGGCAAGTTTGCGACCTTACCTTTCCCCTTGGAGGTGCGATCTTCATGACGCTCTTGTTGAGTTCTTGGCTGGCCGCGTTTTCTCATCTTTAGGATCTGTATTCCTTTCTCAGATAATTGAGCAGGACGTTCTTTGGGACGTTCATGTTGTGGTGGGATCACCATCTGCCCTTCAGCAAGTCGTCGCAGGGTGTCATTGATCTGGTTAGTGACTTGCTGAAGGTTCACGAGCGTTTCCTCTATACGATCCTATCTCTGGGAAAGGTTCTCTGTTACCGTCATAGTAGGCTGATCCGGAGCAGGGGTTGCCTGTGTAGCAGCAGTACTTTGAGGTTGGTTTTGGCTAGTTCCGGTGACTCTGGTAGTGTTTCTAGTGTTTGCCATTATTGAAAAAGTGGAATTTGACAAATTTTTCTTCCAGAATAGCCCTCCTTCTAGCGCCAATTGTTGATGGAGGTTTTATCAACAATAAATTTAGAAAAAATTTAGAGATGTGGCTTGTGTAAATTGAGTTAATAATCAAAGCAAATAAAGAGAGAGGATTTTATAGTGGTTTAGCCCCGAAAAAGATGAGCATACGTCCACTGTTTTTTTTTTACTATTTTATGGAGAATTATAAGCACTCAAGGTTACAATGTCTCGTCTGAAAATTGGAAAAACTAAAAGACAATTGGAATACTCAAAACTTGATCCCTCTTCGGAACATTGAGTCCCCTTTATATAGATAAAAGTAACTCTATGTCTCTATGATCCTAATTATATAAACAAGTAACCATACAATCGGGTAACATAAATTAAGTAATAACATAATTGGATAACCATTCAAAATGGATAACTAGTCGACCACAAATAGGAGACTTCTGCTTCCCTTTCCTTGTAGGTTTCCTATTTGACATAGCATATACTTGTTTCCCTTTCCTTGTAGGTTTTCTGTTTGACATAACATATACTTGTTTCCCTTTCCTTCGGAAGAGGTCGCCCATCAGCTATACAGAGAAGGTCGCACATACTTATACAAAAGAGACTGTACGGAGAGGGTCACATATAATCTGTGGAAGAGGTCGCACATAACCATCTCGGAGGAGGTCAAAATTTAACCCTTATACAACTTTAGGATTTTAGACCGCACAACAAAGACAAAGGACACTCTTGCCATAAACCTCTCGAAGGCGTGACATATCCAAAAGAAATACCATTGACGACAAAAGTAAAACTAGGTGTACAGATATATTTGAAGATGAGAGAGCATCATAGGGGTGGGAATCCTATTTTCTGCATGACTTTATAGATAAAGCTCCATTCAACTCGGTCATATGCCTTACTCATATCTAGTTTCAGTACCACAAAACCATTCTTGCCATTGTTCCTCTTATTCAAGGAGTAAAGAAGTTCAAAAGTGGTAATCATATTGTCAGTAATGGGACAGTCGGAAACAAAAGCACTTTGGTTGAGTGCAATAAGATTTAAGAGCAGTAGCTTCAGGCGGTTGGCTATAGTTTTAGTAACCAGTTTGTAAATCACATTACAAAGGCTTATGGGATGAAAATCAGTAATCACTTCCAGGTTCTTTTTCTTTAGAATGAGGACAATATTAGTACTATTGATTGTTTGTAGTGATTTACCCTCATTAAGAATTGCTAGGCACACCCTAGAAACTTGACCACCCATGACCTCCCAATGTTTTTGAAAAAATATAGTATGAAAACCATCCGGTCTAGGGGATAGATTTCTTTCGTTGTAAAAGGACTCTCAGAATTTTCAAATCTGTATGTGAAAGAGAAGCTTTAATATGGCAGGTACAAGCATCTAATTCACCATTAGAAGGGGCACAACTAGTGAAAATATCTCCAAAGTACCGCTCAAGAATACCCACAATCTCTTCCGTAATCGAGCACCACACCTCAGTTTCATCCAGAAGTCGAATAATCTGATTTTTACATCATCGACTCGATGTCTTGGAATAGAAGAATTTTGTGTCCCTGTCCCCAGATGAAAGCCACTCAACCCGAGATGGCTACTTACAGAAAGATTCTTCTTTATGAAGAAGAGCCTCTACTTCCTTCCCTAGGCTTCTAATCTCCCCTATATAATCCACACATATAAACTCATTATAAAGATAGGCCAACCTTTTTTGTTTCTTTATGAGAGTCTCATGCCACCGACTAAATTTTATATTACTCTATTTTTTAAAGGCTTCTCCACACTCTGACAACTGCAATTTGACATTCCAAAAGGAATCATCACCACCAACTAACCCAGACACTCCCTAATTATGGAGCACGACGTCGACACATTCAGTATCCATTAGTCAAAAAGGTTCAAAACGAAAAGGCTACTTACCATGAAAAAAGTGACCATGGTCCAAGCCCTCCATATAGAGGCAGATAGGCTGATGGTCTAACCTACTATAATCAAGGTTCACAACTTGTGCCTTAGGAAATAATGCACTCCATGCAGCATACTAAGGAAGCAATCAATTCTCTCTTGTACATTTGCCTCATTTTCTCGCTTATTATACTAAGGAAGTCCTTAAAAAGACTCAAATTCACATTATATGTATGATGTCCAAATCATGAAGGGCGTTCTCATTAATTCACAAATCTTATCTTCCAAGATAGCAGAGTTCGAACTATATAATTGGAACTAGTCCTTTAGTAAGTCAAAAAGACAAAATTTATGAAAGTAAGTCTGACAATCACTAGGATTAAGGTAATCTTACAATAATGCTAAAGATAAAATATTGAGTTACAACACTTAACCTCAAATTCTATTTTCACTTGGTCTAGTTTAATGCACTTATAACGCCCTAATATTTCTATTCGAAATCAAATACTTCAATGATTAGAGACTTCATCAATCCTATTGAAATAAAAAACATTATATTTTATGGCAAAATAAAGTGTTCCATCTTTATTTACAGAATGTATACTCTTTTTTTAGACATAATGAAATAAAGAATTTAGTCTCTCACATGTGAACACTTTACACAAATAATTTTTTATTATTCATTATTAGTCACAAAAACTTTTAGACATTTACATAATAGAAAACATAAACATCACATGTATATAATTAGGACATAATATAAAATTTATGACAACAAATAGATAACACTTAAAACTAATAAACATTGTTTAAAATGCTAAATAAAGAAACTGCTTTCTAGGACATATTCCTATTCCCTTAATTCCCCAATATGAGGATGTGAGTTATCCTCGGTACCTAAGTTGCCAGAATTGGGCCCGAAGTCATTTTGTCGCCTGGATGGTTTGAACCACTTATCCTATTTCTCTTTGTCTCTTTGTCATTCCTCCTTCGTTCAGCTCTTCGGGACTAACGCTTTCAACCAGTGGCATATATCATTTTTACAATGCACGATGATTCATTGGAATCAAATGCCTTCCGTTTGCATTTCTTGTATCGATGGCCGATAATGCCACAGGTAAAACTGAAGTCTGGCAGACGTTCATATTAGAGGAACAAAGAAACCTATTTCCCTACCTCTTTTAGGAAAACTCGAATCCCCCGATAGAGAGGGGATGTGACGTTAATTGTCACCCGAACATGCATACGAGAGTCCTTCATTTAAGAATGTTCTAAAACACCAAAAAGGCCTCCTAGAAAAATCGCACATTTCTCAGTCGTACATTTGACAAGGACATTCCATATTTATACCCAAAAGATCACCTTATTAAAATCTATCTTAGCAACCTCTCCTATACCGGTCAGAATCACTAAAGAGATCAATTATTTCTCAAAATGACCATGGCCCCCTGCCATGACTCTTTGACGATCCTCTTGTTTATAGAAGTGAAACATGAAAATGTTTTTGATTTGATTTGCTCAATACGAAACTATCGTGGGATTTTCCATATTGCTTGAAGAGTGCCCTTTAACCCATCTTTATTTGTAGTCGTTTTACCAGTAATCTTCCCCACTAGACATAAGTCCATGTTTCCTTTACCATCGGAGTACTCCTTTTTCCAAAAGGACCATTGCTCCGTCATCTTCATCTAGATTCAATTGTTCACACAACTTGGCAACTTTATCTAAATCCATACTTCGTAAGAAAAATAGTGGGACCAAATAAAAACTAGAAAAACTCGATAAAAAGCCTACTCGAGGCAACTGAAACTCATTCTAGGAGTGATAATGGAATTTTCACTCTCACGGTCTCCAAGAGAAAGCGTAGAAAGGAAATACTAGCACTTTGCCTACCATTTCTTTTCCCTGTCTAACATTTTCACTTAGATATATATAATATTCTATATGAACTATGTAACATTTTTACTTTTGGTATTGGTGTCTTGTTGGAAATATGGCTTAAATTAAGTTAGTTGGCCTTGGGCTCAAGATCATTTGTTTCCTCACATGGTTACATAAAGAGCAGCCAAAACTTTAGGTAACTACACTTCTGTGTCTACTTATATATATATATATGTATGCAACGTGAATAAGAGAGTACAGCAGCCGTGAAAAGTGAAATACGAAAGTCTTTGGGCAGCCATTTGTATATGGTCTCTCAATATACAAATTAGTCTCTCTTAGTTTGTGAGAATTTGGTATAAACAAGCTTTGGGATTTGTTTCTTCTTTGTCGTTTTTTTATTTATTATTTTCTTTTGATATTGGCATCAAGATCATTAGCAAAGCGTATTCTTTAGTATCTTGGTTACTTTTGTGAGAGAGAGATTTGGGTGTATGGAAAGTTTATCAAACTTTTGTAATCTCCTTTGGTTATAGTGGAATTTTTCGCCGTCTCCGACGTGGACATAGGCTATATTTTATAACTGAACCACACTAAATCTTTATATTGCTTGTGATTTTTTGTTATTTATATTTTATCATAAATCTACTTAATTTGACGTTTGTCTAACAAATATGATATTTGTACTTCTGCTAGTATAACAAGTGGTATCGGAGCTTTAGGTTTTATGATTTGATTTTAGGCTTGTTATTTGTCAAATTATTTTGGATTTTTGGCTTCTGTGATAGCGACAACGACAAGAGCAAAATTCAACGGGAATAATGACTGTAGTCTTTGGCATGTTAAGAAGCAAGTTCTTCTAGTTCAGCAAGGGTTACTTAAGGCACTAAATGGCAGGAAAGCTTCGCCAGCAAATTTATCAGATAAAGAGAAGTAGGATCGCCTAGAACGAGCACATAGTGCTATTTAGTTATCTTTGTTAGATGAGGTGCTGCATGAGGTTACTAACGAGATTACTACTTTTAGGTTATGGCATAAGGTTGAGAGTTTGTATATGACTAAGTCTCTCACCAGTCAACTATATTTGAAGCAGCATTTGTAAACTCTTCATATGTCTAAAGGTACACCTATTAAGAGTCATCTTGATGAATTAAATAGAATTATTCAGGATTTGAAAAATTATTGATGTGAAAAGTGATGATGAGGATGAGGCCTTAATTTTGTTATGTTCTTTATCTTGTTCGTATAAGTACTTTGTTAATACTATGTTATATAGGAGAGAAGTTATTAGTATAGAAAATGTTAATGCATTTTTAAATTCTAAGGAATTGAAGAAAAAAGTGTCTGAAAGTTAGGACGAAAATTAATCAAGTGCATTAGTTGCTAGAGGTAGAGAAAAGGGAAAAGGTAAAAACAAAAGTAAAAGAAAGTCCAAAAATAGGAAGGGCAATTGCAATTATTGTCATCAACTAGGAAATTGGAAATTCGAATGTCCAAAGATTAAAGGAAATAAAGAGACTGGTGAAAAATCCTCTACTACAGAGAATCATGCTAGTTTTGCTGAGGACGGTTCTGATGATGGTGATTATATTCTATCTATTTCTAGTGATTACTTAAGCAATTCTTGGATTCTTGATTGTTCTTATCATATATGCCCAATTAGAGATTGGTTTGTTGACTATCAATCTATTAATAGAAGTGTTGTCTTTTTGGGAATTACACATTCTGCAAAGTTGTTGGTCTAGGTACTATTCGAATTAAGATGTATGATGGTGTTATTAGAACTTTGACCGATGTTAGACATATGCCAATTTTGAGAAAAAGTCTTACATCTTTGGGGATGCTCGACTCACAAGGTTATAAGTATTTAGCTGAAAGTAGAGTTTTGAGTGTTAGTAAGGATACTCATGTGATGTTAAGGGAAAATTGTATAATAGTCTCTATTTTCTTCAGAGTAGTATGGTTGTTGGTGCTACTATGACCTCATCTTGTTTTGTTCTAGATTTTGACACTGCGAGTTTTTTAGATAGTAAAAAAATTACAGAGTTTGACTTTTATAACTATTGTGTTTATGGGACACGATATTTGGTCAAGTTTGGTTCCATCGTTTCTAGGATTAAGGGCATAATGGATTATATCCATTCGAAATTTTTTTATCCTTCTCCTAATTTGTCTTTAGGTAGTTCTTGTTATTTTTTAGTATTTGATGATGACTATGGTGTAAAATTTTATGAGAGTCAATTCTACAAAGAGAAAAAAAAAATAGTGAGACATTGCACTATTTGGAGGACACCACAATAAGTTTTGGTTGCAGAATGTTTGAATAGGACTCTTTTGGGGAAAGCTTGTTGCTTGTTTTCTATTGTTTGCATGCTAAAAGGTAATTGGACTAAAATTTTTGGATATGCCTACTATTTGGTTAGAAGATCTCTATCAACTATATTTTGTTTAAAGACTCTGTTTGAAGTATGACTTGATAATTCTACTATCTTTGATTTGAAATTATTTAGTTGTCGTGTTTATGCTTTTGTGAATGTTAGTAAACTTGAGCGATCGATAACAATCTTCCATGGATTTGAGTTTAGGGTGAACGGCTTTTGGTCGTGGTTTGTTGAGTCATTGTCACCAAATTTGTTTCTTAGCAGAGTTCTTGAATTTGATAAGTTGATCATCTTATTTGATATAGGGAAGTTAATATGTGCATATAAAGATTCCGATATTTGTAAGCAAGTAGAGCTTCAAGTTGACATTTCTGTCAAAATTTTCGATTCTACTACTTTGTGTATTGTTAGTAGAGAAAGAAGTTTGCCTCATTAGTTTAGTTTTGTAGAGTTAATTTCTTTCATATTATCTATAACAAATATAGTTGCCGAGTAATGTGCTGTTTAGAAGTTCAAATACTGCTTGGACTTATTTAGTGTTGCAGTTTATGATTAGCCCTTCGGGGTTTTGGAGGAGATGGCGAAGGTGGTTTATTATTTTGAACTTGGTTTAATTTTGTGTCAAGGTGGAGATTGTTGAAAATATGGCTAATATTAAGTTAGTTGGGTTGGGTTCAAGGTCATTTGTTTTCTCACATAGTTACGTATAGAGCAGCCAAAACTTTTGTGTAACTACACTTCTATGTTTACCCTTTTATATATATATATATATATATATATATGTTGCCAATCCAATAGGTATTTTTTTTCTTTACCTATAAGTAGGTATTTTTTTTTTAGCCGTTGGATCACCATCTAATAGTGATCCAATGGCTATAATGAAGTGTATGAAAAGACGTGCATCATTAATGCTCTTTCTCTCTCTTACTTTTTACAATTAAAAAATGTACATGCTAAATTTTTATTGGCCAAATTGGTATAAAAATACGAATATCTTACAAATATTTGGACTTGCAAAATAAAAGTTAGCCTCTTTTAATTTATGAGAATTTGGTATAAACAAGTTTTGGATTTTGCTTCTTCTTTGTCGCTTGTTTTTTTATTATTTCCTTTTGATATTGGCATCAAAATTATTAGCAAAATATATTTTTTGCGGTCTTGGTTACTTTTATGAGAGATAGAGATTTTGGTGTATTTGGGATTTGGGTGTGTGGGAATTTTGTCAGACTTTTGTAATCTTCTTTGGTTATAGTAGAATTCTTCGTAGTTTTCGACGTGAACATAAGTTATATTTTATAGCTGAATCCCAATAAATTCTTGTGTTACATGTGATTTTCTGTTATTTATATTTTATCATAAATCCATTTAATTTGCCGTTTGTTTAACAAATTTGGTATTTGTATTTTTGCTGGCACAACATGTCTCATTATTGTTCTTTTGTAAATTTTTTTTTTCAGATAATCAAGATATTTAAAATAAATCTTAACAGTATTGTGAAGAAACTTTCTTAAAATTAAGTACATACAAGACATCGTCACACACTATCTCTATAGATTCATAATTTCATACTATATGTGTGTACATAAGAATATATATATATATATATATATATATATATATATATATGAAAGGAGAGCTTGTCAATAAGAACTTTCGATTGAGCTCTAGCTAGATCTAAGTTGAAAACTTCAAACAACGCACATTTGGCTGAAATATTCAAATTGCTTACTATATATTTTTGAACTTCTAGAAGTCCAATTAAAAAAAAAAACGTAGAATTTGTAACAAGATTATATTCTTTTTGACATATTCTTGAAGAAGTGATTTTCCCTCGAGATCTATTTGAATGGATGGTGTTTGGAATTATTATTCAAAGTCATTAGACTAACTTTAGGTAGAAGAAATGATTTCGTTGTTATTTATAAAGGGGCTTTGGCAAAATAGCCAAATTTTAGGTCCATTTTTCAAACATTATACTAAACATACTTATCATAAGAAAATTATATAATAAAATATTTAATATAAAAATTGATATATTGTGACAAACTTTCATTTAACAAAGAATTTTTTTTTAAAAAAAATGGCCATTTATTAAAATGGAGTAGAAAAAAGGCTATTTGTTATAAAAATTCTTCATTTTTACCTCAAAAAAATTTGCCATGCATTCATATTAAAAACCAATTGTATGCAAATGAAACTTTAAGCTTCAAATTAAGACATTATTGAGAAGTAACATCTAAAAAAAGTCATTCAAAAAATCATTTTTGAACTCTTGTTTCTCTATTTCCTTATCTATTTTGCAAATTAATGAGGGAAACTACACGTATACCCCTTTTTGATATCAAATGTAAGTTTATATCCCTTTTTTAAATTGCTTTGAGTTGCTTTTACCATTTCACCCTTATTTCATTTGAAATACTAAATTGAATGCTACTGCAAATGGCAGCAGCGCCGCCCTCGTCACAATCAACATCGTCAACCCAAAAACACTAGCCCCAATTGGCAACGGGTTCAGAACCAGTCCGGTCACCGAAGAGAGGAAAATTGGGAGCAGTTCCTTTGCTTGCTGTGTCACTTTGATTGGTTTGGAGATGAAGAACCGGACCGCGACTCCAATGGCGACTCTAAGTATCAAAGGAATGGGGCTTCACACCCTGAACTAGCACCGGAGCCGTAGCGGCAGACGGCTTATGGGGGTTGTGAGACCATAGAAGAAGCTTGGATTTGGAAATTAGAGCGAAAAAAAAAAAAGAAAAAAGCATGGATCTGGAAAATCGGTTTTGCGGATAGGAGAGAAAGCCATAGGATTGGTTGTGGAGAAGAGAAGTGTAGTGTGGATGACAATGATAATGAGGAGCGAGAGGGAATGGAGTGTTCGGATTTAGTAAATAATAAATTTACAGCGGTAGATATACCACTGTAAATAACTGATTTTTTGAGTTCGTAGTAAATAAATAATATTCAACTTAATAATAATAATAAATAAATAATATACTATTTTATAATAACAGTAAATAAATAATTTACATAAACTCAAAATAAAAAATAAATAATTTTTATGAGTTAAGTCATAAATATGTTAATGTGTATTATTGGTAAAACTTTTTGAAGCTATGATAAATAATAATTTACTAATCTATAATAGTAGTAAATAAGTAATTTACCAGGTATAATAATATATATGCTAATGTGTATCATTGGTAAATTTTTTTAAAGTAATGATAAATAAAGTATGTACTACCTCTTAATAATAGTAAATAAGTAATTTATTAGAAATATAATAGTAAATATGCTACTGCCTATAAGTAATAAAATTTCTTTGTCATGATAAATAAATTATATACTATATCTTCATAGTGGTAAATTACTTGTATAATGATAAATATATTACCGTCTATAAATAGTACAAAAAATTTTAAGTCATAGTAAATAAAGTATTTACTACCTCTTAATAGTGGTAAATAAGTTATTTACTTAGAGTATAATAGTAAATATGCTACCGTATATAAGTGATAAATTTTTAAAGATGTGATAAATAAATTATATACCATCTCTTAATATTGGTTAATAAGTAATTTGCCAAAAATATAATGGTAAACATAAATCATTAATGTTAAAAAAATGGATATATTTGTCAATGAAATCAAAAAGGGAATCTACTAAACTATACCTTCAAAAGTGGGTTATTTTTATACAATCCTCAGTTAATGAGTGTTTTTAACACTTTTATCTATAAAAAATCAAAAAATTACAAAAATACGGATGTTAGTTCTTTTTTCCCAAAAGTTGTACGGTTCTTATTAGAAAAATATCGTTTTTTAAAAAGTTTTTAAAAAAATACTTTTTTTAAAAAGTTTTTAAAAAAAATACTATTTTTAAAATGGTTATTAATTACCAATTTCTGAAAAGTGGTTACTAGTAACCAGTTATATACCACTTATAAATGCCTTTAGTTACTAGTTTTAAAAAATAATTATCGGTTATTAGTTATTATTTTAAAAAATAGTATTTTTCTAAATAATTTTTTTAAAAAATAGTATTTTTCTAATAAAAACTATACTATATCTAAAAAACTACTACTTGCCGTATTTTTCAAAAAAATTCTAATAACACGGTAAAAGACTAGTTTTCCCAATTAATGTCAACTCTCTCCATTTAGAATAAATTAAGTGAATACGATTTTTTTCCATACTAATTATATACATTGGTATTGGCCAGAATTTTTAGAACATATTTTTAGCAAAAGCGATAATATTCATTTGAATTGAGATATATACATTACTCACATATTAAATACACATTTATTAGAATATAATCTTATAGTTGGATCCATAATCACTAAATTTTCACAGTCACAATGATAAGTGATTGATTATCTTAATTAATATTTTTCAAAAGTTATCTGATTTTAAAAATTAAAAATATTCGCCTTCAATAATTTTAATTATATATGTGAATTTAGTGAGATTTGATAAAAAAAAAATATTAATAGAAGTTTTTATCTACTATTAGTGAAAATGCATAAGTTTTTTTAATAAAATACTAAAGGTGGTGAGTTTTTGTTTTGATACTATCTTTATTATTATTATTTGGGATAATATCAAAGAAAATCCAAAAAAAAAAAAATCTTTTTACTTGTATCAAATAAAATATTTTATTTGTGTTTTTTCTATCAAATCTCACAAGATTCCTATCTATAAACAAAATTAGAGTTAAAATTGTTAAAAACGAATATTTTTAATTTTGAAATCGGATGATAGAATTCAGAAAAATAATTTTTACATGTTTAAAAGCCATTACAGTTGAATTCGTAAGAGGTTATAAATCATTTACTGATCTAAATGATTGTCTTTCGACTAATTTTATAAATGCCAATTAACAATTTTAAAGAATAATAATATTTTTATAATAATTTTAAATTCTAATTTTAATCATATATATATATATAGAACTAGTGAGATTGACTAGAGAAATATGTGTGTATATATATATATATATTTATACGTGAAACTAGTGAGATTGACTAGAGAAATATATATATATATATATCTATATAGAATATTTTATTTGATATTAACGAAAATGTGCAGATTTTTTTGTTTAAAACTAGAAGGCTAAAGGCGATGGTTTTTTATTTTTCTTTTATTTTTTATATTTTTTTGTCATTGTGTGTTATTATTTAATTAGACTGGCTGTTGTATAGATTATGTATGGACGAACCGTCAAAAATCAGACAGGCGTCCTCTTACGCGATATCCTAGGAGTAGGACAGCCGTTGATTTTCCTTGTTGGGCCAACTTTTTCCCCCACCTGCTTCCTTCAAAACCCACCACACCCGTTTCCAGAACCTCCACGTGGCGCATTCACAAGAAAAACAACACACACTCACTCTCACTCCTCTCTTTCTCTCTCCAGTCTTTCCATCTTGAATGAAGTGTCTGGCTTTCTGGTTTCTGCCTATCCAGCTGGGCCTCCGTACGCACGTGACCGGAAACGCCACAACTATTTGTTTCTCCCCAATCTGCCCCCGCTTCCTTCCGCCACGTCATCACCGGCCCCACCAATGCGCTTTTACGGACGTATCCCTCATCCCAGGCCGAGTTTGTGGATGAGAATCGAGGACCCAAAAACCAAAGGGCGACAAATTTTTTAAAAAAAAAGAAATATTAAAAAAACGAAAAAGAAGTCGGGAAAAAGCGAAAGGGTACGCTGATGGTGTAATCAGCCACTAAATCATTGCCACTTGGCACAATCCAACAACTCGCTGGTTTCCAGTTCAGGCTCTCAAATGTTTTGCAGCCTCAAATAAAGGAGCCCCCAATTTTTATATTTTTCAGAAAAAATAAATCCACAAGAAATAATAGTGGCTGAGATTGATCGTTAAGGAAGGCTCCTTCGTTTATGGTGGCTTCTTCTTCTACCTTCTCACTACCCAAAAACTCTTCTTCTTCTTCTTTACTCTATTGCTCTCTGATCTCATTCTCTCTCCATTGCCGGAAACTGAGTTTTCCGGCGGTTTAACGGTGACCTGGCTTTCATGCATGATCGGAATTCAGGTGGTTTATTCGAGACTTGTTCAGTACACCATGTCTTTACCGGGAGGTATGGATTGAGTATTCTTGCATTTTTAGGGCTTTTTATTTTTTATTTTTTATTTTTTTTGATTTACTTTACACTCAGTTTGGTTGCTGAGAAACTTGGAGGAAAATGAAAGAAAATTGGTTTTTGGATTTTGATTGATCATTGAGAGAAAAAAGAAAAAGAAATATGCTTGATCGACTAAGTCTTTCTGTAGACTGAGTTAGGCAACTTTGTTTGTTTGTCTCAGTTTGGGAAAAGGTTTTCTTTAGTTGGCTAAGTGATTTGGGGAAAAAATTGACCTGGTTTTCCTATTTTCTCGGCAACCAAACAGAGCCATGAAACAAAGCTCGGAATTGATCCATTGTTGAGAGGTGGATGGTTATGGAAGAAATGGTTATTTTCATTACTGATACAAGCTTTTTTCTGTTTATCTTTGTTTTTGTGTTTTTTTCCACTCTTATAGGTTGTGGCGTCTTCGGGTTCGTTTTGGTGAGGATTCTGAATAAGGAATTTACTTTTACTTCTTTCGGAGAAGTGTCTCTCTCTGCCCGGTGGATTCTGAAAATTTTTGAAATTATATAAGTATATTATTTGTATGTGTGTGTTTATATATGAATTTTCGGATTGGTTTTTAATATGTACACACCTTTATTTCATTGCTTGTGAAAATCGAAATGCTTAATCCTTACTGAAATTAGAATTAGAGACGGATCTCTACCGATTGCTATCACTTGTTTTCTTTTTGCAGTAGCAGTTGCTTATCAGGTCGTTGACTACTAGTACTACTATTACTACTACCACCACGGCTTTACCGCTTATAGCTATTGATGCCGTCAGAAATCATGGGAAGTTTTCATTTTATCCGTTGCTCGTCAGGGAGGATTTGAAGCAGCGGCAGCTGCCCATGTCCGATAATGGACACATACTCTTCCGGAGAAGACCTCATTATTAAGGTGAGACTATTGTGTAAATGTTGTTTGAGGTGAAATTAATGGACTGTTGATTTTTGCTTAAATACTATGCGAAAATTGAAATTTTGTAGTAGGTATTTAACTTGGAGTTTTATTATTATTATTGTTGTTTTTTGGAATGGTAGACAAGAAAGCCATATACTATTACAAAGCAACGAGAGCGATGGACAGAGGAGGAGCACAATAGGTTTCTTGAGGCCTTGAAGCTCTATGGCCGCGCTTGGCAGCGCATTGAAGGTTACAATTTGTGATGAATTTTTAACTTGTTCTTTATTATTGCTCATTTCCTTCCTTAAGCTTCTTAAGCTCCAAGTCATGTTTTAAAGCTTATGGCGTGCATTTTAAGTTTGATTTTAAGTGAAAACGAAAAAAGGAACAAACAATAGTAAATGCATAATTTACAAGAACTGAAGAGAGAATTGAGCTTAATTCGCCGAGCATCTACTGTTAGCAATGACATAAAATGCCATTTTATGTACTTTTCTCTTAATTTGGGGGCCTGCCTCTTCTCTTCTTTTTTCTGTTTTTACTTGGTGGTTTGCAGAACATATAGGAACAAAGACTGCTGTGCAAATCAGAAGTCATGCACAGAAATTCTTTTCAAAGGTCAATCGGTAGCTTCTTACCTTATGCTTCCATGAGATGTATTTCTTGTTACTTTCTGCTGGGTTATCAATAATATTAGTCTTGTTATTTGCAATCCCATTCTGTTTGAAATACCATTTCTTAGTCTGCTTGTGTCATATTATTTTCAATTCCATATCTTGGCCTGTTTGATACAGTTGTGAGAAGTAACTTTCTTTTGCGCGCGCACACACAAAAAGCACACAAAAAAATAAAGCGGGGGGGGGGGGGTTATCGGTCTGTGCTGGTTATGGGAGAAGGGCCAATTTAGGTTCTGCAGTAAACACTAAAATGGGCTTATAATGCTAAACAAGAACTGCTTATGTACATCGTAATCAATAAATATGTAAGCATGATGCTGTCACAATTTTTTTTAATGATGCTGAGCAGTCACATTTGGTGTTTGAACAAGCATGTGTGTCTGATATATAAGGCATATCAATTTATGTGTAGTTTCGAACTGGACATGTGCATGTCATAGAGTGTTTTTTTTTCTTTGGACTACCTTTTATTTATGCATGTTTTCCTTTTCATATCTTTTATTACTAGTTTTGACTAGGAATATTTTTTGGGGTCATTTGCAGCTTTTAGTTACTTATTGGTGTAGTTACTTATATAGCTAGAAGATTCTACTTACAGGATTAGAATGAGGATAAGGAGAGTTAAATGTGGCCTTGAGAAGGAAATATTTAGTATGTTTCTAGAATTCAGCTTATTAACTTCAGTACATAATGGTTGTTGAGCTTGCCAATTGAATAACCTTCTATAGAGATCGCCAAACTTCCTAGTTCTGGAATCTTCTTTTGGACAGTTTATTCCTCTTAAGGATTATTGGGTTAAAATCAAATTGTAGGTGTCCCCTTTATCATAGGATCTCAAGAGCAGACTTGAAGACACAGATTTGGAATAGAAAATAAGGTTCTGTTGTTATTTTGATGAATAGATTATAAAGAAGATAATAGAGTGTCCTAACAACTATATGAGTTCTTTGTTACCTTCTCAAAATTGTTTGAATGAGTTCTTGCTTTTATCACCTTGAATAAGTTAGTAAGTAGAAATATTTTATTTTAAAGTTTTCAGGATAACATAGGTCTTATCGGTATCTTTGACATTCATTGTCATGTCGAAGGGCTTAACCCTGCAAATTATATGCTTTGGAGTTTGTATTCTATATGTGAACTCTTTTTTAACTTGTGTATTCACTCTAAAGTTAAGTTATAGCTCAAGGTTTCCTCTTGACTTTAATTTCTCTTGAATCCAAATGATCTGCTTTTTCAATTAAGTAGGCATATTTGTATGCCATAATGATAACCAAGAGCAGCTTTGATCTAAGAAATGTTTTACTGAATCTGCTTCTCTCTCTCCCTATGTCATTATTGATTTCCCATTCTAGCATTAAAGGGGTGGCTGGTTTGGCCAAGTAGTCAGTCGCTATGTCATTATTGATTTCTCATTGTAGCATTAAAGGGGGGGCTGGTTTGGCCGAGCAGTCAAGCTGACGGCTTGGCCAAACCAGCCCCACCCTTTTTTTTTTTTTGTTCAGAATGAATATGCATTTTAGGATATTACTATTAAGTTCAAAGTTAGGGTACGTAGCACACACAACTCCTCCAATTTAGCGCGCGTGTGTGTGTGTATAGAGAGAGAGACAGATTTGAGGCACCTCTTTTCTTCATTTGCTCCAATTTATGACAACATCAACACAGCTTCCCCCATGTGTGCGCGCGTGCATTTTTTTTTTTTTGGGAGAGAGAGAGAGAGAGAGAGAGATTTGAGGCACTTGTTTTCTTCATTTGCTCCAATTTATGACAACATCAAAATCTAAATCTAAGTACTACTATAGCACATAGGGTTAATTGAGGCACCGGTTTTCTTCATTTGCTTCAAGTTATGGCAACATCGAATAATCATGTGGCAAGATCATAGAAGCCGTTTCAGTAGATTCTTCTCTCTAGATATGCTTTGTAAGGATGCCAGGCTGCATGATATTGGAATAGATCCTTTTTGCTTCTTACTCAGTTGAATGTCCTCTACTGTCACAGTAAGGACAAGAGTAGCGGACAAAAAAAAAAAAAAAAAATTTGTGGGGCATCTTCCATAGTTTGGTTAGACAGCTAGCAATGCCTTAGTGGCTTATAACGCTGGATTCTCGAAACATATTTTACCAGTAAATCAAGTTGAAGTAACAATATGGGTGTCATAAGCAATGAATAAAGTTTTGTTTTTTTTTTTTGGAAAAAAAAATTATGGATGCATTTATGACAAAGTAGAGAATTATAGATGAGCAGAATTACTTTAATGAGGTAAAATCAAACATAGGACGAAAAACAAATGTTCCACCTTAGTTGCTGTACTCATAAAAACCATATTAAGTATCATAGACCCGCTAGCCAACTGATTTTTCTCTTCTTTCCTTTTTTCTGGTAAAGAAGGTTTGTTCAAGTCACTGAAGACGTTGTTTGATTAATGAAGCATCTGTCCTTCTAGGAACATTGACAGTGGGCATCAGCGATGAGGAAGTGCTGCTTATAGGGTAGGGCTGGTGAAACTAATGAAAGATAGTTCCTAGATATCTAGTCTTACAGAAGACAATGTCGAATGTTTACTTTGTTTATTAGTGTAACATAAGAGTCATTTTCTTGTAGGCTTGTTGAGATGGAGGTTTTTGAGATGGAGGTTAAGGCAGTGAAACAAATTAACCCAAATACTTTTGTCAAGTACCTCCAATCATGGTGAAATCAGATTCAGTTGGTTGAAATAGTAGAAACGACTTCCTCTATACTAATGGAGACATGGTAATAGAATTAAGGACTGTTGAAGAAACCATGAGTTGTGGACACATGTTTAGCCTAATGATATTCACATTGATTTCCAACTTGGGTCTGCAGTTTAAATCCCTCCACTCTTATTATGTTAATTTATTAAAATAAAAAAGAAAAAGGAATATAGGTGTTGACTAATCATGTAGTCGTGGGATTTTATCCACTTTTGAGATTGTTGGGGTTGTGTATAGACTATTATTCCTATGTCATATAAATAGTAGAGGTGTAAGTTAGTAGCAAAAGGAGTTTTTCTGGACCATGTGGGTTGATGTTTTATAGGATTGTCTAAATAAGTGAACATGCTGTCAGGGGTCCCGATATGATTAACCTTTACTGTTTCTTTCTTCTTCTTTTTTTTTTTCTTTTTTTTGGGAGCTTTTAGAATTATGTGAAAGGAGCCTATATGTGCAATATTTCCTAAGGTATCCCTGGTATCACTTTCTGATTTTTACTTTTCAATTTGTTTATATATTTTTAAAATGGCTTTGTCTGTAAATTCAGGGGAAAAGCTTTCACACGTCCTTGGAAGTTTTAAACATGATATTATAATGGCATTTCATGGAAAGCCACCAATTTCTAACTCCAATCTTCTCCTTATCATCACTTCTAGTCCTAGACCAGGCCACCGGCCACAAGGAAATTATTCTATTTTTCCCACTTGGACTACGTAAGGATTTTTAGATTTTACTGTACTGCATTAATATTAACTATTTTTTTTTAATTTTAAACTGCATGCTGTGTCATAATTACTCTGATACTTAGAAATATATTTAGGAAGGAAAAATTAAGCGAAGATGGTGTTTTAGAAGAGAGGATTTGAAATGTTACCCTTTATTCTGTCTGAAATCGTAGTGCTGCTTACTTCAACCCATATATTGGGAGTGCTGATTGTGTTTTTATTGATTGCAGTTGGAGAAGGAGGCTCTCGTTAAAGGTGTTCCAGTAGGGCAGGCGCTTGATATAGATATTCCACCACCACGCCCCAAAAGGAAACCTAGTAATCCTTACCCTCGAAAGACCAGTTCAGGTACTCCCACATCACAGGTAGGAGCAAAGGATGGAAAATTTTTGTCATCTGAATCTTCTTCTCACTGTAAGCAAGTACTGGATTTGGAGAAAGAACCAGTTCCTGAGGTTATTACCTCTCTGTGTCATTTGAAACAGTGTTCATTTATCACAATTCTTACTTCAATTAATAATTCTCTTGCAATTTCTTTTTCTGTTTCTATCAGAGACCGGATGGAGAAGGAAAACCAACACAGGCAAAGGAAAACCAAGATGACAATTGCTCAGAAGTTCTTACCCAGCTTCAAGAAGCTCATTGTTCTTCTGTTCACAAAAGTTCCATGCCTAAGCCACCTGTGGGGCCTGGAAATGCCTCCTCTTTTACGGAATTTATGCCTTCAATGAAAATGGTGAATCAGAATGACACAGGTGGATCTTATGTCACCGTTGAATTTGATGGGAATCAAAACATGCAGAAAGCTGATGCCAAAGAGATGACAAGTCAAGACAATGACACAAGCAAAGGCTTAAAGGTAGAATGTCCTAATGCTTCACATGAGAAGCTTGCTCAAGGTGAGCAGATGGATGACTTAAGTAATGGATTGCCAACTGAGGAGATGCAAACCACTCAGAACTACCCAAGGCATGTGCCTGTGCATGTTCTTGATGGGAGCCTCGGAAATTGTACTCAAACTCCTCATCAGGATATGCCATTCCAAGACACCATATTTCATCCTGTAGGAGAGGTTCATGGCCACCCTAACTTGTTCACGAATCCAGCAGCATCTGCTACCACAGAACATCAAAGTAATGCGTCGAGATCTTCAGTTCATCAGTCATTTCAGACTTTTCATCCTCCCTTTACTCCAATTTGCCATAGTCAAGATGACTACCGATCATTTCTTCACATGTCCTCCACATTTTCCAGTCTCATTGTTTCAACACTGCTTCAAAACCCAGCAGCACATGCTGCAGCAAGCTTTGCAGCCACATTTTGGCCCTATTTGAATGTGGAAACTTCATCAGAAAGTCCTGCATGCAATCAAGGTGGATTTTCACCCAGAGAAATAAACTCTGCTCCAAGTATGGCAGCAATTGCTGCTGCTACTGTAGCTGCTGCAACTGCATGGTGGGCAGCCCATGGAATGCTTCCATTTTGCACTCCGCTTCACACTGGATTCACCTGCCCTCCTGCATCCATTAGTGGAGTTCCTTCAACGGACACTGGTCAAGTTCCTGCAGCCGAAACAGTAAGAGGAGAGAATCATCTTGATCCTCCCTCGCAAGAACAAGTGGACCCAGAAAAATCGGAAGCTTTGCAAGCTCAACATTCGGCTTCGAAATCTCCAACAATGTCATCATCAGACTCTGAGGAAAGTGGGGGAGCAAAGCCTGATTCCAAATCAAAAGCTGCTGATCATGAAAATGCTGCAGCAACAACTGAGCTTGATTCAAATAAAGCAAAGAGCAGGAAACAGGTTGACCGTTCATCTTGTGGTTCCAATACAACTTCCAGCAGTGAAGTCGAGACAGATGCCTTAGAGAAGCATGAGAATGGCAAGGAAG
This sequence comes from Parasponia andersonii, assembly GCA_002914805.1. Classification (NCBI taxonomy): domain Eukaryota; kingdom Viridiplantae; phylum Streptophyta; class Magnoliopsida; order Rosales; family Cannabaceae; genus Trema; species Trema andersonii. The sequence goes on from JXTB01000006.1 coordinate 211,224, forward strand.
AATTGCAAGAACTGGATGCTAATCCTCAAGTCGCCGAGTGTAGTCGTCGCAGTAGAAGCACCTGCAACTCAAGTGATTCTTGGAAGGAGGTCTCTGAAGGGGTATTTTGACATTTATTGATGACCTTTCACTATAATTTTACGTTTTCTTTTTGCTGCAACTGATTCTACATTCATTGCCTATACTAACAAAATGTCACTTTGTCAGGGGCGGCTGGCATTTCAAGCACTATTCTCAAGAGAGGTACTGCCTCAAAGCTTTTCACCTCCACATGACCTGAAGAATCAGGAGAATCAGAATGTCTACATGGAAGAAGATAAACAAAAAGAAGACGATGATAGTGGTGTATCATCATTAGATCTCAACGGCAAGACATGGGGTTCCTGTTCTAACCATCAAGAATTGGAGAAAAACGGATCACCTAGAGGTGACAATAATTTGGATGCAGGGCTGCTGACAATAGGGCTTGGATATGGAAAGCTCAAGGCTCGTCGAACCGGATTCAAACCTTACAAAAGGTGCTCAGTTGAGGCCAAAGAAAACAGGGTGGGAAACACCAGCGGCCAAGTTGAAGAGAAAGGAACCAAGAGGTTACGTTTGGAAGGGGAGATTCAGCTTAATGTCTGATTTTGCACGCAATCAAAGGAAACCTTTGTTATTGCATGTAATTTTCAAATTTTTCCCTTTGTCTATTATCCTTTATATTTTTAATTTGACTCTTGAAGCTCACGGAACTTGTCGTTTAGGTGTGTGTACCATATTATTTGTCTATGTTGCTCATTACTATCCCAACCTATACAACTGTTCTTATAAAACTCCCTTGACAGACTTTTCGACAAGAAAGTATTTAACGTGTTTTGATCTGTTCACTTTCTTTCAAAAGGCATGTTCTATTTTCTCGTCTATTTTATTTCACACGAATCAACTTTTCTCTCATCGTATCATAGTTAACTTCTGCATTACTTCTCTGGGACTGGAAGCTAAAGCCTGTTTGTTGCATAGAAACCTAGCAAACAAACGGGCTACACTTAGCTCAGTCGCAGACGAAACTTATATCTATACTAATAAATAGAAGTGGGAATCGTGGTTTCCATGCCCTCGTCCAGCAGCCTAGGAGTCATTTGGTAACTCTTTTTTTTTTTGAACAAAAAAAATATAAGTACTTTCATCTCTTTTTTGTTTTTTGAAAACAAAAATGGATTTGATAATTGTGCTTTTGTTTTTTTGTTTTTAAAAATAAAAAATGAAAATATAGTTGATAACTCTCATTTTTTGTTTTTAAAATTAAAAATAAAAAAGTAATGTAATAAGACATATTTATTAAGGCAATTTTGACATTTTAAAAACGTCATAGACAAATAGAGAGAAAATAGAGAGAAAGCCAAAAAAATAGAGATGAGAGAAAGTTGAGAAATAGATGGACGAGAGTGTAAAAAGAGAAAATATAGAAAGAGAAGGATAAAGAGAGAAATGGATGAAAAAAAAATTAGAAAGAGTTAAAAATTAGAGATATAAGAGAGAGTGTACAAATACCACCATAATATGAAATCAAAAAACTCTATTTAGTAACGTACAAGCATACAAACATAAACTAACTCTCTAAACTTTTAAGGTCCTTAATCAAATTATAATAACTAACAAATACTAAGTTTTAAAAATTTCAATTACGCCGATTCGTTCTCCATATACACTCAGCCACTATCATCACGAACACGAGCCATTTCATGCAACTAACTTCGAGAAATACTAAATTCCACATTGTTATAAGATGCATTAATAGTGCCTATCATATTAGAAGTCTGCACTTGAGAGTTCTCATCATGCCCATCAAAGTATTCATTTTTTTTTTTTGCGTTGATCCTTATGAAATTGTGAATAACACAACAATCAATCACAATATACTTTTGTGTACGTAAATCATAAGATGGCATTTGCTTCAAAATTAGAAAACAAGCCTTCAAGACTCCAAAGTATAGCTCGAAAACATTTCTTAACGATGAGTGTCGGTGATTGAAAAGATTCTTTTGCCCTATAGGAAGAGCACTTTCTATATATTGACTCAAATAATATCTTTCCCTACGATACAGTAAAAGAAAACCAAGCATATTTGTGTAACCTAAGTCCACAAAATAATACTTTCCTAATCAGATAATAATTCTTATTAGCTTTCATGTGTAAATTTTGTATAAAATAAGACCAAACAACCTTTAAGTTTAATATAAACTTGCTCGTGGTGGCATTGGAAATCTATTTTCTGGTTTTATTGCACATTCTAAAAGAATTTATGCATCATTAGTTGTTCCTTCCCATCCAACCATAACGTATGTGAACCCCGCATGTCAAATAAACGTGCACACATTACATTTTGAGTGGGAACCACTTTTCTACCACAATACGGAATTTGCTCCTCAACTAGAACATAAGCTGAAATATGTGCCCTATCGATAGCTCCAATGCAATTCTCGGAGAAAAAAAGAGTAAAATAAACAAAGTTATATCAAGTATTGACGAAATAATTAACAAAAATTTAAAAATAGTTAAAGTATGGTACTTTAAAAAACAAATAATATCTTGGATCAAATCGAATTTGCGGAGGAGTTATATCAAATGAAGGATGAAGAATAATTTCTTTGGCAAAACAACATATTGCTTTCAAAACTTAAAATAATAAGATGTAGCAGAGGAAGAGTGTTGAAATCGTTCAACTACCATACCATGTCTCTCATTATGGCTAATAACAAACAAAAACATTGCAACTTGTTCTTCTACCGAAAGATATCTTGAATTCTTTAATAATTGTTTGTCTTTTAACATAGTACAAAATTGTTTGAAAACATCTTTATTCATTCTGGAGGAGTCATAATACCTACTCCAATGATCGTGCAAAATTTCTATTACATATTCATACCTGAAAGTGCTGAATTTCCGCAAAGTTGCTTAGGCAAATACAAGTCTTATACTCCTCATAAGCAACAAATAACAAAATCTCACCAAACTCATCATCAGAATCGTCGAGAAGCACATCAATCTTATTGGAGTGTACAACATCTAAGGACATTATTATATCCTAGTAAAAAAATTTAACAAATTTCACAATCAACATAAAAATAATATATAGCCAAAAATTATAATAATCATCTCAAAAATAGTAGATATAAATTAGTTATCCATAGAGAACATCCAAATAAAACCAAAACATAATGAACTCAATTAGTCATACAATAATCCCAAAATACTTAAAGCCAATAACTAACACCTAAGCTTAGATTCAGCAATCTTTTCATTTTAGATTCAACAACCAATCTTTTTTTCTATGCACCGGCATCATTAGAAATAATGCTCTAGAAACCTGATTCTCAAACTAATCAACAGCTTTTGCGTATACTTCTCCACTAATTCCTTCAATTTTATCTACTGCTTTAACACTTTCATCTATTAGGTGATGAGATGCAGATATTGTCATTGATCTCTCCAGAAGTTTTGTCTTTCTCTTTGCATTTTCATTGAATGTTTCTAGTGCACAAGTCAAAATTGATGAGAATTTTGCTCTTTTTCCATTTCGAGGGTTAGAACTTGTAGTTGCTTCTTTTATAACCATCCTCATCCAAACTACTTTCTTGGTTTCTGTTAGCACTTTTGGATATTGCATCATCATCCATATCTCGTGAAGGACTCCTATTTGAAGGATGAGCACTGGAGTCAGTAGCTGTAGTATCACCAAAGATGATGCATAATTTCTCATAAAAGGGGCATTCTTTTTTCTTCAATTTCTTAATTGACTTGTTAACTTACATGAAAGCAAATTATTATAACTATATCAAGAAAATTTTATCACAACTAAATCAATAAATTTGACTAACATAAACTAAAATTGAAATCTATTTTGAATAATATTTTACCCGCATAAGTTTATCCCACACTTCATCAATTGCACTAACTTGTTCAGTTACTGCATTGTATCCAATACCAGTCTCTCTTAGTAGCATCTTAAACTCTTCTTTTGCTTTAGTTGATTGAACTTATTCCTTAATTGCAAATCACTGCAGCCCCTTTTAGTTTGTGCACAAAGTCTTCTCGTATACATTTCTATGATGGTTTTGAGAACGTAGTGGTACTCCTATTTCCCTTGATAACCTCTTCTTCCATAAGACCAATGAAAATTTCTTCATGTCTTTGTATCCATACATATGCCTCATCATTATTATCAATCTTATGAACATCATTATCTATATCTGCCATCTATGTAAATCCTAAGAATCAATAGTATTTCATAATAATATTGTGTAAACAAATAATAATACAAGGAGACTTAAGTGAAAAAAAAGTTAGTCAAAATCAGCCAAAAATATGTTGACTAAATGCACACGTTCTAAATATAGCATTCCACTTACATTTTAACCTACAAATAGACTATATTCTATTAACAAATTATGTACTAAAAGAATTCCCCATTTCATAAAAATCTAAGAAAGCATCAATAAAGGTATAATCTGAATTATGGCATATATTTGAGGAAATAAAGCTTCTCTAGTCCAATCCTTCAGTAGAGACAGGATATACACTCCAACTAGTGGCCTTACAAACTTATTTACTAAGCCAGCAGTCCCTATTAACCAACTTTATTTAGTAAGCCTGCATAACTTGTATTTTTCTCATGATCAGTAGACAAAATGAGAGTATGGGCCTTGAGGTCCTCACAGATTGCTATCGACATATGAGAGTATGGGCCTTGAGGTTCTCACAAATTGCTATTGACCTATGAAACGTAAATGACCTGAAAACAGCAGTCCCTAATATACAACAAGTGCTGAACCAAAAACTCTGAAAATATAACCGACTGACATATGTTTGTGAAGTTATCAGGGGACTGAACAACCAAGGGAGATATATGCAATATCTAACTCTGCTTCTACTATATACATGTGCTCAAGTACATGTACGCTTGGATAGATTGTTACTCGACCTCTTTTAGTTATTGGACCCCATCAGCCAAATACGTCAGAGAGAACCAAAGCAACCCAAACCAAGAAAGGGGTAACACTTAATTTGAAGTAGAACTAGATAGAGTTAGTGCACACCCAACAAGTGTAATTAGAATTTCCACAAATGCTCCCATTCCCACCAAAGATAATCTCAAATACAAAATTGCTGAGAGTGTGATACTGCTTAAACCATATTCAACTGTGTAGTCGACTAGTAAGGCTTAAAACTATTCATATTCATATTATAAACAATACTCTTAGAAAGCAATATCTAGGACCAAGCATCTTTTTCTCTTTCAGACATATAAACAAACATTTGGTAGCCACCATGAATCTATATATGAATGTGTTAATGATATGCTTGTAAACCAACAAAACATAAATCACAAAATTATAAGGACATATAATCATTAGAAATAAGTATACTGCAATGACAATTCCCATAAAGGATGTAAGATGCCAATCGAAAATTATAAAGAACTAAAAACTACCCAAATCATGTATACAATGAATAGTTTGTATTGTTGTGCAAATATTTTCCCCTGCCTAGATCAAGAAATGCATTTAAAAAAAAAAATGATGGGTTTTGTTAAAACTCATTGAATTCTTATATAGCAAGATCTAGAAACGTACCGATAAAACCATATAAGTAGCCATAAACAACTATAATCAGAACCTAGATAAATACACATGTATACCCAAAATCTAGAAAAAATAAAGTATTATCATACCTAATTAGAAGAAAAACCCAATGCTAAGAACCTGAAATTGTTGTCACTATTGTTGCATAGAGACAAGAACCTTTAACGGGAGAGAGATTCAAACATTAGAGAGACATTTCTCATATTAAGAGAGTTTGAGAGAGATCCAGCTAGAGAGAGCGAGAGAAAAGGCATGAGAAGATTTACCTGAAGAAATGAGACAATGGAGAGTGAAGAAGGAAGCTTTGAAGAGATCGCGTTAATGGCGTCTGTCGTTGAGAAGATAAGAAAAAGAGTGTTTAAAAAAATTTTTAAAGTAAAAGATTTTTGTTTCTAAAATTTTTAAAATTTTAATGAAAAATTAAAAAAACAAAAAACAAAAATGTATTACCGAACATTACTTTAGTCGCTGTTTTTTAAATTTTCACTTAAATAAACAAAAAACTGTTTAAAAAAAATGTTACCGAACAGACCCCTAATTTTTTAATGTTTCTTCTTTTTTTTTTTTTTGGCTTTTTATCTACACGTGCAGCATGGTCTCACTACTGTAGACAATCGCTATCTATGGTGCTTAATCCAAGTATGAGACTTATTTTCTTTAAGAGATATTTCAGAGTTAGTTTTATAGGTGCTGTCATACTTGGTTCTTCTTCGTAATCCTAATTTTTGATTTATTATATTAACATTGGAAACCAAAAAGTTTTAAGTTACCATTTTTAATTGATTTCTTTTTCTTTTTTTGAATTTTATCACTGGATATATTACTTTGGGGTGCAAGCAATTATTTCTAATGTCGTTTTTATTTTTTTTATTTTTTGAAAATAATATTTATTTCTAATGGTTTTGGGATTTGCCAATTTACTAGTTTGCAATATTCAATCTTCTGTTGCTTCTTCTTTTTCCATTAATGCTATAACTATTATTATCATGTTTTTTGACAAAAGAGTACGACGTAACTTACTGATAAGTTTTAATGGGCTAATTTTGACCTCTTTCATTTTCTTTTTTTGGTTTTTAGGGGACTACTTTCCATTCCTATTGCTATTAGTGTAATCGTTTTTTTTTTTTTTTTTTTTTTTAATTTTAAAATACTATGAGTATGTTTTTATATGTTGAAAGGTTTTCAATGCATTTATTATGGATCCATTGTTCATTGTGGATGATACCATAGATGTTTTTTTAGGAGTGTAGTCAAGACGACTTTCGAGATCTCTAGATTGTCAAAGTCCGAAGGATTAGAAATTAATAACACTCTTAAAACCCAGGCAATTTTAAAAGTTGCCCATAGATTTGAGAGAAAAGACGAGATTTGTGTAAACATAAAATATATATATATATATATATGACAAATAAACAAATTGATAAATGAAATCGTTGTATTGCTTTTTCTGAAAAGATTTTTGTAAAAAGTCAGAGACATTGAGACTAAATTGTTTCAGCCTTTCCTTTTTGGGAGAAAGCTCTCACCCAGTTCACTCCAATCAATTCTCTACCAAAATACCTTTGCATATGTTTCTTTTGGTGTGTGACTCTCAATTCAAACATGCGAAGAGGAAGGTCCGACATATCCCCTCCGTTAACAATGCAACAATGAGAATTTGACAATCATTTTCAACATCATGTTGAGATATTCATACGCATTTGCTGTGTAATGATCAGATGTACAAGTAACAATTTCCATTCATATATACAATTTTCTGTCCAACTAAAGAAGAGTGTGTTCAATTACACAAACACAGGAATTGTTACCTTGTTCCGTTTCGCCAACAATCTAGTATATGCTTTACCTATCCATTATATGTCTAATATACTCCCTTGGTATTAAATCAAATAAACAAAAGTTAAAAGAGTATATCCATGTCACAGACTTAAAAACTGCCTGCTGCCTCTGCCACTGAATTTTACCGGAACTGCCCCAACAAAAGATGGATTTCCCAAGAATAGCTGTACAAACCAGTTGTTTTACTTTGTAGGAGAGTCAAGGAATTGTTTAAGAGAAGGCTGTGCTTTTAGAAAGTTAGTCTGACGAGAATGCAAGTTCATAATGTATTGCTGGATTCGCTTCTTGTTGTCAGGAGTTAAAGAAAATGGAGGGTTTAGAGACAATGTCGTTGCTTCTCCTGCGATAAAAAAAAGCAGGAGCAGTGCTTTTGAATATTTCTCCGCTGCAGTACTTTTGTTCACGAACTCATCCACCTGAAACACAGGCAAAGACTAATCCAACAGCAAAAAGGACAGAATTTGAGAAACATAGCATCATAGAGAGTATACTTACAGCACCGTCGGTCCCAAATGCTAGGGCTTTTCGGAATATTATTTCCATTGCATCTGGCATCTCAGCAGTACCTGCAATGCAATGAAATAATTGAGCAAATCCAATGTAGTGCTGCAAGTGGAGAACCAGCAAAGCATGAGATAAGAAACTCAGAGAGAGGCTCACCGTCCATATTACGGATGTGATCTGACAACTTCTCAGCACGATAAACAGCAACAACAAATGATTTTTCTGCCCACAAGGAAACACAAGAAGGCCTGCTAAAATCAGGGTTTCCTTCAGTGTTCGGTGGCAAATCTGCACCTTCCTGATCAAGTTTATGATCGTTGGCTGTACTGCTTCCAGATGCTTCATTCTCAGAAGTAGAAGCCAGCCAAACATTGCAAGTTTGAAGCACTTCTTTCCATATAGCCAAAACAACCAATTCAGTTGAAAAGGACTCCAGATAGAATCCTGCATCATACTGCAAGTAAAAGCAATCACAACTTCGATAAATGAACTTGAGAGGGATACAAGCACTTTTCAAGCATGCTTATATAGATAACTCAATTTACAGGAAGACCAATGGTAAAAATTCATTGTTTCTGCAGAAAAATAAGGTTCACATAAGCAAAATCAAAAACACGGAAAACGACCAACGGACAAAGCAAACGCAGACATGTTTTGAAGCAGAGCACTTCGTAGATCCTTTTCTACTCTCCAACAGGTTATCTGCACAATTTACACAATTCTCATCTTGTGGATTGTATGCACCATACTTACACCTTTCATGCATCCAAAAAAGGTAGCAGAGGTTTACACATACAATGAAGAACTTTCAAATGATAAAGCAACCTCCTTCAAATAGAAGAGTAACGGGCTATTTCAATACTCAGGGCCTTTCTAAAGAATCCATCTTTAGATAGAATGCATTATAAGAAAATTTAGTAATCTATAGAGTATAGACCAACCAAGAGAAGACATAACAAGTGCATAAATTACTGAGCCAGAATTAAGAGTAAAAGTTAAAAAACCAACAGGAGACAAAAATTATGTGATGAAGTGTCTGCAGCAAATGAAAGGAAGAACTACTCATCCATGAAGTCACGAATGCATACGTACATAAATTGGAAAAACATTGCTAGGAATAAACTCCATGGCAGCAGCCTACTTGTATGATGGTTGACATGATATCCTTAAAATTTAAGAACTATTTTGTTTCTCTGAGTAATAGAAAGGAAACAATATTATATAACATACCTTTTCTTGTGAAAGTTCCGTAAGTACTTGAACATACTGATGCAACAACTGTAGCCTAGTAGAAGGATGCAATATAGATAGTCCCTGCACTTCCCTTAATATAGTTGAAGGAATTGATGTTGGCAATAGATCTGGTCCATGCTTCGGTGAGCTCTCTACACCACTAGAGCTGGCAGCCAGCTCCTTTGCTTGTATAACTGGTCTTCCCTGTTCATTCTGCTTTTGAGAATTGGTAGAAACTCCAGTTTTGAAGTTATGTTTTAGTGACGTTTCTAGATAATAAGAGATGGATTCTGATAAAGCAAAATTTGCATTGACAAGGACATACTCTTTCTCGATGGACTCCATGGAATCAGAAACTGGACATGTAATCACAAAAACCAATTGTTTAACAAAGCACAAGCATAAGAGTATGTATTTCAAACAGAACAAGAAAACAAAAACAACCTTGAAGCTGATCTGATGGTTTTGGCTCTTGCTCAATGGATTTCCTTGTTTCGTCAATTGCAACATTTGGCATAAGCCCTCGAACATTCCTGGTGCTTGATGTACCCTCACCATCTTTTCTTTGCAAAATTATATTATCATGTCCAATTAAAAGTTTTGAACTTGGATTTGAGCTATACGAGTCCAACCCCTTATCAGAGGCAGAAGAATTGAACTCCTCAACAATTGATTCCATAGGCAGAAGTAAAGAAGACTGCTTAACATCAAGCATTGCCCTAGAGATATAGAAGAGAAATTACTCAAGGGGATGATTACAAGCTAACTAACAAACAGAGCTGTTAATCAATATGGAAAAGTTGGAAAATACAAAATGCATAACACAAATTTTGAAGTTACAAGATTACCTTGGCTTCCCAAGGAACTTGTGACTAAATAACTCCTTGAATGTTAGCCGCTCAACTGCAAATTGAAGTTTCAGTTTTCAGGGATATTATTTTGAGTTATGCAAGTAAAAGCTGAAATTCATATAAACTACCAATTAAATACTTGAACATGCTTGAGCTCTGTTGTAAAGTGAATAAATATACCAGTCACCAAATACCCCCTTCCCACTAGCAAAACCCAGTACCTGGGTTTTGACGTAAAAGGCATCTGCAAAGATCTACACAATCTGGATGCAACTCTTCCAGAGCACCAGTAGGAAACTGTAGCTCAGTGGACGTTAAGATATTCTGGAAAAGCTGTATAGCAGCAAGGAGCCAGAAAAGCACAAATTAGCATAGATATCAAGAACTTTCTTGTCCGTACTCCTAGCTCCTTGCAGCATTCTTGCTTTGATGACGTGTGGCAAGTTAAAAATTTTACTAGTTCCTACACAATGAGATAATCTAACTTACTACAAACCTGTAATTGACTGTTGCCATCAAATGGTGGCCTCCCAGTCACCAACTGAAACAGAATTGCCCCAACACTCCATAAGTCAGCCTGCAAACAAAAATACGATAAAGCAGAATATAACAATTGAAAAACTAGCTGTAAGTACGGTCAACACAATCTCCTTTCTATCTTGCATCACCTTTGCATCATATTTTTTATTCTTAATAATCTCTGGAGCCATGTACAATGGTGAGCCACAGAGTGTGTCAGCCAAACCTTGAGGCATAAGTGATCTGCAAACGAGTCAATGAATAACACCATGTAAATAGATCATGTAAATAGATATCAATATTTCCAACAAAAATGGCCAGAACAGAAGCCAAATAAAGCTCTGGCAAACTTTAATATTGCTGGATCTTTCTGTTGGTTATTTGATGGCAGTCCCAAATCACCAACAGAACATTCTAAGCTTTCTTTACCTTTCTTTTACCTCCTACATGTTCCAATAGAGGTTCATATCACTCGATACTTGATACTAGTTTCATAAACTACAACATTGGACATATAATAAATCAATATATGGTGAAGTTGAGTATTAGAGCTATGGCTTAACTGGAAACTTGTGACTCAATTCTACATAAAAGACGATAAACTTATCTGTTCTTGTGGGCAAAGGCTAGCAAATGATACAGTCTAATTTATTCTATTGCTATGTGCTTGATGCAATTATTGTCAGAGAAATTATGAAGATAATGGGACTCAAAGAAGCATCAAACAGCGTCTTACTGACAAAATAATTAAATGTCTGCACAATTTGCAGTTAAAATGTCGCATAAAAACAGAGAAAAGCAACAGATCTGTAAAATTAGATGGCTTATCATAAAGACTTCACCTTGCAAAACCGAAATCCCCTATCTTCAATAGTGGAGTGGATGAATTAGAAGTTGACAGGAGTAAATTCTGCAAGATGAGCAGAAAACAACAAGGAAATTAAGGAAATGTCAAATCTAAAATCATTATACACTAACAACCACAATCAGATGTCAATTTCCTAAAAATCGAACACGACCAAAACAGCATAGAAATCCTATTACCACTTAAATGCCTGACAATGATATGTCATAGAGCAAGAACTAAAAATGACTTTTGAATAGTTCATGACATAAAAAGGATGATATCCCATTAAATTAGCTAAACCATTTAAAATTCAGCGTCTTGGCAAGAAAGCAAAATACCTGTGGTTTTAAATCCCTGTGAATGAGGTGCCTTTCTTGAAGCACCTGCAATCCTTCAGCTGCACAGGAAAATCCAAATTAGCACACACTAAAAACCGTTATTATTTGGTCACCACATGCATCAGACCAAAGAAGGAAAAGGGAACAAACAAATTCATCTACTGCGATTAAGACTTGACAAACCAGAATATTCTCACTTGCTTAATCATTAATTACATCTAAATAGCCTACTCAAAGAAAGAAAAGAACCCCAAAAAAAAAAAAAATGTCTAAATAGCCAAAGGTTATCTATTCGGTTGAGCAAATACTCCATTCCCTAAAATAAAAACTTACACTCACTAACTTGAGCAGCCAAGTTTTTCATCTTTAATTTCTTTTTCTTTTTTTTTTCAAATACCCAATTAACCAAAATGCTAATAAAGACAAAACTTAACTCCCAAATTAAGTTTAAACGTTTAAAAGGTAGAGATGGTGCCGTCATACCCAATTGTCTCATAAAGTGCCTAGCAACAGCTTCCGTGACTCTCCCGTGGCGATTGATATAGGCAGCAAGGTCACCACCGTCACAGTACTCCAACACAAGGTAAATCTTTTCCTCAGTCTGCAAACCCCCACCGTTATAGAGAATCTCGAATACTATTAAAATATATACGCATATAATATATGAACATGTACGGTTTTACCTCGATGGCCTCAAAAAGCCGAATGATATTAGGGTGATCAATAGTGCTGAGAATAGAAATCTCTTTAAGCAAACTCTCACTGATTTTTGTGCTTAGTTGTTTCTTATCAATCTCCTTAACAGCAACCTCGATACCCGATTTCCGATGCCTGGACCGCCACACCACGGCGAATGAACCCGACCCGACTCTCGGACCCAGTATGTAGTCTCCGACCAAACGGGTCTCAGTGGGGCCCCTAAAATCCATCTGGGTACCAACCCAGTTGACCAAAAACGGAAGAATAGACCAAATGCCCACTTGGGTCGTCGTCGGTTTCAGAAGAATACCATTCTGAAAAAAATCTTAATGGGCTTTGAATATGAACAACGACGATGGTGATGAAGAAGAAGAAGAAGGTGGCTTTTTCGTCTTTTTGCTCAAGAGGTTTGTAGTGGAAGGTATTAATGGAAGAAGAATTATATTGAAAGACCTTTCCTTTTTTACTTTTTGTGTGGAAACGACGCTGATCGTAAAAACTATGTTCGCAGACTCAGAGAGAGACCCAAAGTGTCAAACTTTTTGTTATCTGGGGTGGAATTTGAAAGAGTAATGGCCTATTACGAGAAATTAGGTTAAATATGCATTATAAGAGGTATATTTTGGCATATATATTTTCCTCAATAAAATTCTGAAAAATATGTATACACTCATCTGAAATGTTATTTTTGTCCTTAATAATTGGTTTATAATGTATATGTCACTCTTCTCCTCTTTAACCTAGCTGTAGTTCCTTATTCCTCCCTCTATATCCTCACAATCTTTCCTGTAATCTCATGTTTGAATTTATCACACTGTCTAAGGAGCTGAAATTCTAAGAGCAGAAAATAAGAAAATAATAAAAGTTAAAAAAACAGAAAAAAGACTTGGCAGTAAGACGGAGGACGGAAATCCGCGAAATGGGTATGTAATTTATATGTTAAAATGTTATAGGTACTGTTTGAAATGGTTTTTAACTGAGTTTCGATATGTTACGAGTATAATTTATACATTAAAAATTGTTTTCTAGGTCTGGGATTATCTGCAAAAGTCTGGATTTTTCAAAAAATAAGACTGCCTCAGTATAAGCATCGAATTTTCGATGTAATTTCGACCATATTTCGATAAAGTATGAGATGTAAGAATTTCGTCGACTATATTTCGATTATAATTCGATAGTAGTCGAATTTTCGATGACTAATCAATGGTAGTCGAATTTTCGACCTATTTTCGAAGACTATTTAGATTATTTTTTTCGATGATTATTTCGATGTATTTCGATTATAATTTCGACCAAATTTCGATGAAGTCTGAGATGTAAGAATTTCGTCGACAATATTTCGATTATAATTCGATGGTAGTCGAATTTTTGACCTATTTTCGATGACTATTCGACGGTAGTCAAATTTTCGATATATTTTCGATGACTATTCGATTATTTTTTTCGATGACTATTTCGATTATTTTTTCGATCAATTTCGATGTATTTCGATTATAATTTCGACCAAATTTCGATGAAGTCTGAGATGTAAGAATTTCGTCGACTATATTTCGACTATAATTTGATGGTAGTCAAATTTTCGACCGATTTTCGATGACTATTTCGATTATTTGTTCGATCAATTTCGATGTATTTCAATTATAATTTCGACTAAATTTTGATAAAGTCTGAGATGTAAGAATTTCGTTGACTATATTTCGACTATAATTCGATGGTAGTCAAATTTTCGATGACTATTTCGATTATTTTTTTTGACCAATTTCGACCAATTTTCGATGGCTAAAAATATAGATTCTTCCTTTAACATTTTATGATTTTTTCTGTTGAATCTAATTTCTTTTTTTTGTTTCATCTGCAGAGTCACGTTTCAACATCATAGTTTTGTATAACAGTGAATGGATGTTTTCGTCAGAGAAAATATTATGGTCTTATATTGCTAAAGAAAGTAAGACTATGGGTGTATGGATGGGTATAACTTTTGTGACCCTTGTAGATGAGCTGTATGAGGTGATTGGAGTTGATAAAAATCGTTTTGATTTAGAACTTAAGGTTATTTATAAATGTGATGGTGGAGATGGAATCCCTATTCATCCAACGAAGATTACTACTGATAGTGACCTAGAAATTTGGCTTGAGGAGATGTCTTACTCTATTCAGAATCGTACTTCTTTATGTGTGTCCATTTTATCGAAGTTGACACCTGTGGGTGAGGGTTGCAGTCAAAATGCTTCATTTGTGCCTGAAACAGGTGCAGAGAAAATAGATGAGTTAAAGGAATGCTTTGGTGAAGTAGCTAAGACTCCAGGGACAACAACGGGGACTTCAAGTAGTCGAGTGCGTAGAGTAAGAATAGTAGATAATGAAGCGAAGTGGAGTGCTCCCTTGTTTTCAGAGGGAGAATTGTCGTAGGAACACCTAACAACTTGTCAGTTGGATCTTCTAATTCAGTGAAAATCGTGATCGGTCAACTATTTGAGAATAAGGAAGACTTGAAGCTGAAGATGCACTTGCATGCAATGAAGTGCAATTTTGAGTTCAAGGTAAAAAAAGTCAGACAAAGACTGTTGGTTTATAACATGTATAGACGATAATTGTACGTGGCGGTTGCGAGCTAGAAATGTGGAGCATTCTGACATGTTTGAGGTGCGAAGATATGTGCCTGAACACACATGTTCGTTGGCAATAAGGCATAAGGACAACAGACAAGCAGCACCATGGATTATTGGACATTGTATTAAGAGAAAGTACACAAATTCAGCCAACCCTAATTATGCCCCTCGATCCATAATCGACGATTTCTCTAAAGACTATGGGATTAACATGACATATGAAAATGCATGGAGATGTAGGGAAAAAGCACTTCTGTATGTGAGGGGAACAGTGGATGGTTCATACCAAAAACTACCATCTTACCTATATATGTTAGAGAAGACTAATCCAGGAACAGTCACGTATTTAGAGACCGATGAGATGGAACGTTTCAAGTATTTCTTCATGTCACTAGGAGCATCTATTAGGGGCTTTAGAATAGCATGTCGTCCTGTGCTATGTGTGGATGGATCTTTCTTAAAAACAAACTGTGGAGGGACAATGTTGGCTACGACTGCACAAGATGCAGACAGACAGTTGTATCCTGTTGTATTTGGAGTAGTCGACTCAGAGAACAACGACTCCTGGATGTATTTTATCGTGAAACTAAAGGAAGCAATTGGAGACGTTGAGAACTTGGTCTTCGTATCGGACCGACACCCAAGTATTACGAATGCATTATCGACTGTGTTCCCTGAAGCACCCCACGGAGCTTGCATACATCATATTGGTATGAATATCCAAGCAAAATTCAAGACTGATCATTGCCACAGTGAGTATTTCTTGGTGGCAAAATCCTATCGGATGAGTGACTTTCTTCATCATTTTGAGAAGATCAAGGTCAAGGATCAAGCCATTACTAATTATTTAGAAGAAATAGGCATTGAGAAATGGAGCCGTGCAAACTTCTCTGCCATTCGTTACAACATCATGACAAGTAATAACGCTGAGAGCTTTAATAACACGAGTAGAGATGCACGGAAATATCCAATCATAACTTTGGCGGAGTTTCTGAGGTATACACTACAAACTTGGTTCTTTGAAAGACGAACATTGGCAATGGAATCCAATAAATCATTACCGAAAAAGATTGAGAAGAAATTGGAGGACCGTATTGAGGCTGCGAAGACTTTGATTGTTCAGCCTCTCAGCCACTATGAGTTTTATGTCATGGACGGTGACAGAGACGGTCAAGTTAACTTACAGACAAAAACTTGTAGTTGTAGGAGGTTTGATTTAACAGGTCTGCCATGTACGCATGCATTGGCGGCTACTCTAAGTTGACGCATCAATCTATACTCCTTGTGTTCCTAGTATTATACAGTTGACGCATGACTGTACTCATACGCATAGACTATATATCTAGTGGAAAATGAAGAAGAATGAGATATACCTGATAATATTAGCAAACGTATGGTGGAACCACCTCCTTATAAACCAAAGGCTGGCCGGCCGAAAACAAAACGTACAAAGTCAAAAGGGGAGAAGATCATAATGCAATGCCATTGTAGCCATTGCAGTGGAAAGGGCCACAATCGGACAACTTGTAGGTACATGATACCAACAGCTTCAAATAAATAATTTTGTATAGAAAATCAAACAACAAATGACGTATCTTGAGAATTTTGTACTATTAATTTTATCATTTTAATTTTAGAATTTTAAGTACAACGTTGTAATGAATAATTTTAATATTTTAGTTGGAATAAGTTTGGAATATTATTTACTTTATTATAATGATATAATGTTTTGAAAAAATTGCAATAGTCAAAAAATTCTCGAAAATGCATCGAAATTTCGAATCGAAATGCAATAATCGAAAAATTATCGAAAATGAATCAAAATGCATCTAAATGTCATCGAAAACAGTGACGAATATCATCGAATTTCGACTCTGGTTAACAAGTTGAATTATATCTCATTCGTTTTGACTTCAATTTTTAACCTGAGTATGCATAGTAACATAATACATACACAATACATCAGCTACTCTATCCCAAATAAAATTATTTAAAAAAATGAGCAAAACTAACAACTATACAAAAATTTATTATACACCTATGGCTCTATATTCTGGTAGAATAAATCTACACATAATTTCTATCTTGAATGTTGCATAACATCATCAATAACGTTGGATAGTGGAATGTCAACTAACAGATATTCCAAGTGCTTTACAACAAAAATGCCACAATCTCCACTGTAAAGGCAAATAATTCTAGTTAGTGTCAAAATAACCAATTGAAGAAATGTTTGTTAATATCCTTATATTGTATTGAATTACCTCTTCGTTGTTTGTGGCACTACATTGGGAGATAACCTTCTAACATCAAAATCACGAAGTTTCGTCATTGTAGTCAAATCAAGATCATCGCGATCAGCGACTCCTTCTATATTCAGCAGAAAGTATGGCAACATCTTCATCATTGGACGCATGACTTCCTCAACACGTGCATCATCATATAATGCTTGGTCAGAGTCATATACCGTGAGCTTATGCGCAGGAAGGTCTATCTGCATAAGAACCCAATGATTTGAATCGATGTTCAAGGGATAGTAAACTTCGTTAACCTCCTCCCAGCCACATTGAAAATTATCTGCATCTCTTTTAGCATAGTCAGTAAGCTGGTCAACCCACAAAAACTTCGCTTTATTAGAAGTTCTTTGGAATTCATCCCACCGACCATTCATGCATGCAATGTAGACTGTGTCCGCAAGGGCGACCTTCTTTCTATAAGTCTTTGGGAAAAGCCAAAGGCGTTCTCGTATCAACCAAATATGCTGCAAATAGAGAGAATACAATAACTTTTAAGTGAATATAAAAAAGAATTTCAAAATGAAGAAAAATATTTAATTATAAATCCAATTACCTCATCTGCAAGCCACTTCCAAGGAGTCTGCAGGTGGAAAAAGAATCCAGTAGAAGCATCACCAGTGGGAAGCTGGATTGGTTTCCGGTTATCAATAAGTCCTGCAAGTCATCTCCTAAATATATCAAGCTGTTTATTTTCAATTTTCCGGAATGGGTTTGGTTTGCATGGATTATTAATCTTGAACTTCTTGTTTGATAGATCAGTATAGTCAATGAGTCTCTTAGATCGTTGGCCGACCCTTTCTTCCTCCCAAACTTAACTGTAGTCACCTCAGCTAGTTGTAACTCTTTCACTCCCGGAGTTTGCTGCTCTTCAGGAGTGTGCTCTTTAGTGGGAGTCCTTATGACAACATCTTCACCTGGCTGATACCCTTCAGGAAGGACATCTGACTGGATGGCCTCAGATTCAGAACCAGTTGGCTGCCGATGTGCTTTGATTTCCTCCATCATCTTCAATAACCTATCAAGTTTATCATTGAGAATCACTTAGTTCGCCTTCAGTTCAGTCTGGTTTGCCTTCAACTCAGCGATGTCAGTCTTCAACTTAAGATGGAACTTATGTGAACGAGGCACGTCATCTAATGGTTCCTCCTCTACTTTGTTTGTGGGAGTGTCAAAGATGCCCGCCTCCTCTGCAGCTCGCTTTGCTTCAGTCGCTTCTTTCTTGTTCTTCTCCTCGTCCTCAACATCAATTTCCTCTTCCTCAACTCCAGTACTGCCGAGGCTATGGTGTGGATCGTGATATATATGTTCATAGAATTCTTTCTCAGCCTCCCGTGGATTCAATAACGCCTTTGTGATAAGCTGTAAGATAGTTCAAAATAAAGTTCAATCAACTTATGAATTTATAAAATTAATTATATAGAATAAAATCAATTTTCCGGACTTACTTTTTTAATCTTGAATACATCAATACAATCCATCATTGATGGTGTTTTATTGCTTGTTCATGACAGCATCCTTGGGAATTTGATGCCAAGGTTCTCAGAAAATGCACCAGTAAGTTTGGGGATAGCCTCATAAGCTCAATACTGTAAAGCAATGCTAAACCCATAGACTGTGTATTTAGCTTCCTTCACCTTCTTATTTTTTTTCATCTTTTGAAGGTAGTTTTCCCTCTGATACATCATGTCCTTATTCAAACTAGGAAACGTTCTCTCGTAAGATTGCCTTCCCCATGGATAATTAAAGAAATCCTCCTCATTCTCCACAAAAGAGAGCATATCTATCAGAATCTTGGTGCTTGACTCCTGTGTCATCAAGAGCCCATCTACCAAGTAGCACAATCCCAACTTCCATACGTCTCCCTTCTCCTCATAATTTAGAAATGTAGCTTCTAATTCACTGGATCTCACATTAGTTTCATTATTCAGGTATGTCTCCTTGAGCCTCATGCTACTAGGCATAGATTTGTACTTCACAACGTCTAGATCTTTGCCAAAGTTTAACACCGTTATCAACGCAAACTCACCAAGCCCGAATCTCAAGTTGCTATCCCCAATGAAAAACTGCAACTCCGCGGGATTTTTGGATTTCACTTTCCTCAACAGTAGTTGGTGTATAAGCAATCCTGATGCTTGCATTGAAGGAGCAAGAAAAAACTGCTTAAACGGATACTGCTTTGCCATCTCTAACAAATCATACTTCTCAAATCTCTCCTTAATCTTCGACATCACCGTTGTTCCTTTTATAGTGACCCTTCCAGGAAAGTGTTCTCCAAAAGGTACAATGAGCTTTGACTTTTTGTTCGGCATAAGAGGAACAAAGTAATTTAGACAAAATTTTTACAAATTTAATATATATCAAAAGCATCTAAATTACGTCGAAATATAGTTGAAATGTATCGAAATAAGTCGAAAAGTGATCGAAATTTCGATCATTTTGATTTCGGCGAGATTTCGATTGTCATCGAAAAATCTTATAGAAACTATCTCAAATGAGAACAAATAGTCAGGAGGTCGAAATTGTCCATCGAAAATCATCGAAAAATAGAGCACGTCGAAATAGAATCGAAAATTAATCGAAAACAGTCGAAAAAAGATTAACTACTAGCTACTAGAAAAGGTCATCGACCTGTCATCGAAAAATAGTCGAACTAACATCGAAAATTTAGAGCAGCCTTATTTTCTATTTTAAAATGTCATCGAAAATGTATCGAAATTTCAGCACTATTCATCGAAACCTCATCGAAATAAAATCGAAATGCAGTCAAAATAACATCGAAAGTTTAGTTTACCTATTTTAAAATATCATCGAAAAAGTATCGAAATTTCGACTCTGTAAATCAAAACACAGTCAAAATACCATCGAAAACACGTTGAAATACCATCGAAAATACGTCGAATATCATCGAACTATCATCAAAAAACAGTCGAACTAACATCGAAAATTTAGAGCAGCCTTATTTTCTATTTTAAAATGTTATCGAAAATGTATCGAAATTTCAGTACTATTCATCGAAATAAAATCGAAACATAGTCGAAATAACATCGAACGTTTATTTTACCTATTTTAAAATATCATCGAAAATGTATCGAAATTTCGACTCTGTAAATCGAAACACCGTCGAAATACCATCGAAAACACGTCGAAATACCATCAAAAACACGTCGAATTTCACGTGATTTTCTAGTACTATTTTCAGCCATACTCATCGAAATATGATCGAAATTTTAACAAAATTAATCGAAAATACATCGAAAAAATGTCAGAATGAAGTCAAAAATTTCTAAATCGTCTTCTACTACAAATACCCTAAATTCAAAAAAAAAATAAAACCCTCAAATCATATTTTGCTTACCTTCTTTTGGGGACTCATTTTTCTCAACGTAATCCTAAACAGTGAGAGAGATTTACGATAGATGACATGACGAGTTTTTGTCTTCCTCGGTTTACGACACGATGGGTTCTTAGCTCTTCAGAAAAGGAGACGAAAGAGAGAGTTGGAGAGAGAGAGAAATGAGGAGTTTATGAGGGAAGATACATATTTTTTCTTAGGTATTAGTAAGAGTATTTTTATCCGCAAACATATTTTTCAAATATTTTTTAACTTGTGCATATGGGCCAAACTAAGAGTATTAGGGAGCATATTTAACCTAATTTCTCCTTATTATTATCAAGTAGAGACCAACACAAATATCTTTAATCTATTTCTAAGGTATTTCGCTTAATAGACTTTTTCTTTGGATTTTTGTTTTTCCTAATGTTGGAAAAGTTCTAATGATGATCTCTTAGCAAAATTTAAAAAATAATTATATGTGAAATTCCTAATGATTGTTCAAAGAATTAGCATATGTTAATCAATAGAATCGTTTGTTTTCCCGAAAAAAAAAAGGAATATAAGATTAATTATTGAAAAGGGTCTACTTTAAATCCAGTAGGTGATGAAAGACTAGGTTTACAAAAGTTTCTATATATTCTCCCAATAGGAAATTTTCCATATTTTGTCCCTTTTGCGTGTCTTATTTTCATTATCTGGCTATTGCTCATTAAACCAACTTCACGTCACACGGCAAAATAAAAATACAAAAATTAGAAAATTTCTATTTAAAAAAATAAAAGAAAACTCCCCATGTGTATTCTAAAATACCTTATGGCCCGTTCGACAGGCTGGGAAATATAATCCCAATTCCATGTTCGGAGACCATTTTTTACGGGATAATTAATCTTTTAACTGAAAGTAGTCCCACACTTTGTAGGATAAATAATTCTAAGTAGTCAGGTAGGATAACTAATCCTAGGTACTCGGGATTATTTTCCTAAAAATCTAAATGGTCTTACGGCAAAAACAAATCTCATTCCTCACTTTCTATCTTTTGTCTGATACTCTTTTTCTTTGTTTCGTCTAACTTGCACCGTCTATCACTATCAAGCTCACTTTATTGTCGTCTCTTACTCGCGTTATTTGTCACATCCCTTACTGAGCTTTTATATTATGTTTTTCCATGAATTTTTCTATCAATCTTCTTCTTTCTGAAATTTGAAGTAGAAACAAAGTTCAATTGGGGTTGAATAATTCTGAGATGAGTTAGGCTTGGGCAAGAAAATTCACATTGATAAGTTTCTATCTTGTTTTCCCTTTTTTTCTTTCTTATTGGTGTAATGTTATTTATAAAAATTGTTGAGAAAATAAAGTGGTAAAAATGAGAATCTGTTTGTATACAATAACAAAAAAACTCACCATAATCAATACCCAAAATCACAACCCATATTGAAGGTGGTCTGAAAAAATTGCCTAAAGCTTGTGAGTTTTTTTTCTTTTACTTTATTTTGGTCCTGGGAAATATTTTTGATGATGCAGTTAATTCAAAAAAGCCAAGTAGGATTAAGGTAAATTGTTTGCAATGATAAGGTAGAGAATATGGTAGCTACTGCAGTTGGTGGCTTAGGCTTGAACGATGTTAGTCTTACTCAAGCTATGGCTGTTTAAAGTGGCCTTTTAGCATCAAAATAAGTTGGGATTTGGTCTCTAATGGTCGACGACGATGAATATTGTGACTTTTTTTAATAATTTTTTTTCTTTTTTTAACTAATCATTACAATTTTTCATATGTTAATAACTTAAATGTAAGAATTTGAACGTTTATTAATTTTAAAAAAAAATTAGTCCAATTATCAAATATTGGATTTTTTTTTCGAATTTTTTAATCCAACAATGTGCTTAAACATAATATTAGATTTAGCATAATCCTATAAAATTTAATTATTTCTAATCCAATTTAAATAATCTAATTCAATCATGTGTGTCAGAGAAACCATATACCTCTAACTAATATTCTTCAAAAACAAAAAGTATACATCGTTAAAAAGATTATTAAAGACCATTCGAAGGATTAGCTCTTAGATTTTCTCAATAATTTACTGAAAACAATTAGGACTTAAACCTTAAACTCAAACAATTAAAGTGGGAATGTGATAACTAATTAGGTTAAACTTACGACCACAATTTTCTCTTTAATTTAGTATGAGATAATTTTTTGGTAAGAATAAGTATTTCAATACATCTTCATATTTGGTATCATTTTAACATTCAGTAAAATAATCATATCAGGAATCAAATCCTCCTAAATAAAGTTATCTTAAAATTACTTAAATATGTAAATTTTAAATGATCCAACATCTAAAACCTACCCTAAAAAATGAAATAAACAAAAATATGATATCATAAAAATCATAATAAATTATTTTATTTTATACCAACAAATTTTATTATATTAAAAGTAATTTTATTTTTTAATTATTTTTAAATTTTAATTCAAGTACATTCTGATGCGTAACCAAACACAATTATCTAATATCATTTGAACTGTAGAGAAGATTACTGTACTGTGTGCAACCAAACGTAATTTTTTTAGATATCAAACAATCATTTTCAACTTTTCTTGAGATTATCATGTATTAATCGGCTCTTAGAATTCAGTACAGCAGGAGAAGGAAAGGAGCAAAAAGTTCACCGGACGGTAAGGACACCGGACGTAGCAAATACCACCGATCACCAAACAAATAAGACAAGCTACAGGCAAAAACAAAACAAGGATAAAGGACCAAGATACTTAAGTCCATCTTATCGAGAGAGTACCCAACGTTTATCTTCTTCCAAAAAAGAGGTTGTAGATCTGTGAGTCATTGATGAAGCACTCTGGAAACTGGAAAGCAACCTACTTGCGCAATCCAAAATATCCCGAGAAGATGCCCAACTGAACTATCTGCCCAAACTTTAAACTTAGCAGAATCTTTTTAGGTTCTTTTTTTTATTTATTTTTTTTTATTGAGATAATATTGTAAAATAACATTGTATTTCATTTTTTTTTTCCCCCAAGAAACCACCTTTGTTTTAAGAAACATGGAAAAATCCGTTGAAACTTATTTTTTATTATGAAAAATCTTGTAATTTAAATCTTTTTAAAATTTGACCATATTATGCAAGTTAAATCGGAAATATTAATAAGAAACAATAAAATTACCTTAGTAGGGAATAGATTTAGATTTAGATTACATTTTTAATTTATATTTAATATATAGATAGTTGTTTGGAAAATATTTTATTACTAATTAGGTGATTAGAAAAATCAAATGTCATTTTGGATACAAGTGTAAACAATTTTTAATTTATATAAGGTTAAATATGCTATTCAACAAAGCTAATTTTGTTATTTTCCATCAATTTCCATAATTTTAGGGGCATTAGAGGGTCATTGTCAAACTACAAGGTTTTTTAGGGGCTATATTTACACCATAAAGACACCTTAATTTGTAGCCAAAAGACTAAATTAGACAAAATAATTAATATGTCTGAAATTACTAATTGGCTTGAAGCTGTAACCTGCCGACCCACCATGGCAATTCTGTCATGCTCATCCCGGCGGAATCGGTTCAGGGCAGAGGCGTTAAGTAGGCTCCGCATGTGCTTGGTGATGATCCAGGTATCCAGAGAGAATGGAAGGTATGACATCATCCTGGGCATCATGTTCTTCACCAAGGGGTTGAGGACGGGCTGGATGTGCCGGCAATCCCCGGGAGATCCGAAGATGACTATCCCCTCTAGACTTTTGAGCCGCCCCACTGACAAATGTGGCTCGAACCTACTCTCATCCGCCGAGGCTGCACAAGACAAAATAACGTGAGAAATAACAGACAGGGAGAACACAAACTCAAAAATTACGACCTGGCACTTACTCTGCAGGAAGGCTGAGGGAACTTAGAAGTGCTCGCTGTTCACCGAAGGGGAGCACCACGCCCCTCCAACGGCGTATAGCCTGGCGTGGGAGTCCCATTGTTTGTTTGACCGTGGCAAGCCCCAGAAGATGTGAAGTCCTGGCAGTGGTTGGAGGTAGAAGGTGGGGTAGGAGCCTTTCTTGGGGATGAGGATAAGCTTATAAGCATAAAAAACCACCTCCAGGTCAATATGCATGTTATATATAACTGACAGGGTGGAAAGCCCTATCAGAATCATGATCTCATTTGCATTCAGCTGCATCGGATGGATTCTCGTCAGAGCAAAGAATTGGTGGATCAGGGGAGGAAGAGAGAATCGCAGCTAATCCAGATGCATTCTGCCCAGGATGATGGAACCCTCGGGGGCGTAAAGACGAAGATACTAGTCCGCAGGGCCCCAACCCGTTATAGAGTCACTCCTCCGGGGAGGCAGAGCTGCCTCCTTAGTGAATCCAGCTCTGAATCCACAACATGGCGCAATTCCTGGTTTTGACTTGAAGCTATTGTTCCGAAATACGACTGAAAGAGTAAAAGTCTTTAGAGGGGAAGGAAGCAGAAACCCTAGGATTTTATGAGGCAAGAATGATTGAAGATTTTAGTAAAGTAGCAAACGAACGCAATTGCGGCTTTTATAGAGGGGAAGCTGAAGAGTTTTTCTGGAAAAGGAGAGAATGAGGGAGACCGAACAGTCGGAACTTCAAAATTCAAGCAGATTTCGTGATATGGGATGGCGTGCCTCCGCATCGGTAAGAGGGGAACCACGTGCATCCCCCAGATTGGAGGAACGGAGAGACGATTTCCCCATTTGATGGATACGAATCCGTCAAGTAGGGAAATGGGGGTAGTTGTGGGACCCGTTCCTAAACCATACGCCACGTGGATGGCTGAGCGGTTGAACATGTCACAAAAGGGGTTTACCGTTCGACATGTGTCAAGAGTGATTAGTTAAAGGCCACGCGGGTCGCAAGTGATCTTACAATCGGCCATTGGGCCGTCCGAAGTTAGGGCCGAGCCCATCACAGACCCTAGATAGTCTTGGTCCAGTCCGACCCTTTCCTCGACAGCTGGAGGGGTCGGAAGCCCCAAAGGTCTTCCACCTGAATACAATGGTCCTTACCTCAATAGTTGGGGGGTCGGAAGCCTCAAGGGTCTTCCACCTGAATACAATGGAAAGCAACTTACAACTCCAGATCCAGACAAAGCATTTAATGCGATCTTGCGTAGGCGTGCGCAAAGAGCAAGCCGTCCTGACAGAACGACTATTTATGTTTTTAGATTAATTCTAAGGATATGTAGGGTGATTTAGGCAGAGGCCATTTTAGCTACCCCGAAAGATAAATAACACTCCATTTTATTTTCTCATAAATACCACTTTGACATTATCCAAATTCCAAAGTATCTCCACTCAAAAAACACAAAATATGAGCAATAAAGTCCTATCTCCATTTGCATCCCATGCTGCTCTAAAACTCACCTCTTTGTGAATTGCTAGTTGACGATACAGGATGCAAGTAAACAAGACTTTTTGAGAAGTGTTATCACATATTTTTAAATAATAAATAAATAAATAAGTGCTAAAAATAATTTTTTTAAGGTAAACTAAAAGGTGGTAAAAGAAATTAATAGAGGAAAACCGCCAATCTAATAGGCACCGTAATACTAAGACTAAATATCAAATGATGTAACACATTTGTATGGTTAAAACCAAGGACAGAAAAATGATATTTTCAGCGAAATATTAGTCAGAATATCGCTTTAGCTATGGTCCCAATATAGAATATCAGGACAATACTGGAGAAATATAAGTAAATATTGATATTGGAAAATTATTTACAAATCTGCCAAATATCATGAAAAATATTGAACATATCGAAGATATATTAGAAAAATATCAGTAACGTCCGCAAGTTCGTGACTTAAAATAAAAAACACATTTTTTCATCATTGTTAGATTAAGTGCAATATATACATGACACATATACTTTAGAAAAGGCCAAAAAAAAAGAAATAAAAAAATCAAGTACAATAATTATAGTTAAGCATTACAGTAATTATTTAAAAGTATCACACTGTATTAAACTATATGTTAGCTACTTTTTATAAGAAAGCTAATTCTTGATGAATTATTGAATGATTTAGCATTTCCTTAAAATAATCCTATAATTTTAGTCAATTATTTATGATTTCCGTATTTTTTTCAGAAATTTCTGCCGATATTGATATTATCCCCGATATTTCCATCATTATTGATATTTTTGTCCTTAATTAAAATAATGTCACATTTTCTATACGTCTGCTTTTTATATTGGATTTCTTATAAAATTCCAAGCCTAAAGTACTCTATTGAAAAATTTCATATTAATTTAGAAAAATATCACTTTTAAATATTTTAGATAAATAATATTTTAATAAATATTTAAGAAAAATACAACTTTTTGTTCAAATTGATATTTTTAATAGCACACAAGTTTACTAATTGGGTTATTTGTGATAAAAAAATATAGTAACTTGGAGTAATAGGTTCTGAGGTAACTTGATTGGTTACTTCCAATGTCTCATTAATTAATAAAAGTCGTATTTTTCTAAATAAGATTAAAAGTCGTATTTTTCTAATTAATATTTGGGATTTTTTTAATTTTTTTTTTAAAAAATTACCATTTAAAATCAGGTTTGCCCTTTATGTTTCTCATCGAACATCCACACGTTTAAAAAAATGGAAGAAGACGAATTGTTTCAATTCAACGAAATTGACACGTTTGTTGGGATAATCTCACTTTTATATCTCGTATGACACTTTGTTTAATTTGTATTTTCTGTTTTGATTATTATTAATATTGATCCTTAAATTTGAAATCTGTTATAAATTTATACTCTAAGACTAATTTAGAGCAATTAATGTACCATGATGATTTAATAAATTTATTCTCAGATAAATTTTTTATGGTTTTTTCAAAATTTTATACAACATATTGTTAAATTAACTGCTCTAAATTAGTATAAAAATATAAATTTATAATAAATTTTGAAATATAAGGAACAATGTTGATAATAATTAAAACAAAAGATTCAAATTAAACAAAATGTCAAGTTACAAGTGATTTTATCTCGTTGTTTGTCGTTTATGCTGTATAAAAGTGATTTTATCTCGTTGTTTGTCGTTTATGCAAAAATCAATGTCCTCTTGTTTGCGTTGTTTAAGCTTTAGAGGATGTGACGTATGCTTTGAGTTTGCTGTCGTTTACTTGATCAGACGACAAATAATCATCGTTTTACAACTTGTGCCGTTATTTACCTTAAAATGACACGCTATTTTAATATAGACCAAATATGCTATGTCGTTTTTGTTAAGTTTGCAGTATTTTTCCAAAAAAGGATGTACGATACATCGTTTTTGTTGAAGTTTGTTGTCGTCTTCCCTTTTTTTTTTTTCCGTCTCTCAGAGTTGTCCTCTCAAAAATTTTATTGCCGCTTACAATAAATAAACTAAAAATCATTCATTTGAGATTTCATTGTCCAGTAGTGGCCTTTGATTAATTTTTTCTTGAACGAGGGAGCAAGACCAAGATTAGGAAAGCCATAATTCAAGTAACAAAATGTGAATTATCTAATTGAGAGGCCAACTAGCTTAATTAGTATAAAATTATGGTGTACATGAGTGTACATGAAGAGAAAGGTTCAAATCTTAGGAAATATAAGAAAAAAAAACATTTTAAAAATCACGAACAAAAATGTGATTTAGCTAATTCCTCAATCCTCTTATGTTGCTTTTACTAAGACATATCCCTTTTTGAGTAAACGACAATTAGGAGATGAAAAACCAACTCTCGTTTAATTTTTAAATTATTGAAAAATAGTTAATTTCACTAATGGCCTACAACTATAGTTGTCGTATCATTATGGCCCCATACTTTAGCTTAGATAAAACTCTACCACGGCCATTGGCCAAAAAATTGTCGAATAGTAAATGATCTCAACTGAACTTATTTCTTTGTAATATTGCAAAAGCTTTGTAAATCTACCTTAACAAAACAAAGTGCCTTTAAAAACAAGTTTCGAAATTAACGCAAAGTTATACAATATTTTATTATTCAAAAATGATATTGATAATTTTAAAACCAATTGCCCCTATATTATGGTCTTTGTACTATTTTTTTGATAGTTATTGTTGGCCATCCGCTCCAAGATTTCGTAGGCATCATTATAAGATTTGGCCAAAAGAGCTCCATTAGCCGATGCATCCACCATTGACCGTGTATGAGCATTGAGACCATTGTAAAACGTCTCCATTTGGATCCAATGCGGTATCCTATGGTGTGGACACTTCCTCAATAACTCCTTGAAACGCTCCCAGGATTCATATAATGACCCTCCATCAAACTGCTGAAATGAAGTGATATCGTTGCGGAGTTTGGCATTTTTTGTTGGTGGGAAGTATTTCATCAAAAATTTTTCCGCTAAGTTGTTCCAAGTGGCCACCGAATCTGGGGGTATGGAGTTTAACCATACTCTCGCTCTATCTCGTAAAGAGTAGGGGAAGAGTTTCAGCCTTAAAGCTTCATCAGTAACTCCTTGTAGCTTGAATGAATCACACACTTCAATGAACAATCGTAAGTGAAGATGTGGATCCTCCGTTGGTACCCCACTGAATTGCCCTATAGTTTGGAGCATTTGAAACATGACCGGCTTCAATTCAAACTGAGGTGCTTGAATCTCGGGCCTAACAATACCAGGATTCAGCCCATTGAGTATAGGAATAGCATATTCTCGGATTGCCCTGTCTCTGTCATCTGCCATTGCTGCAGCATTATTAGTACCAGCAGCTTCAGCCATTTCTTCTAAACCAGCAAGCCCTTGTTGTTGCTCCCTTCTCCTTCATCGAAAATGTTCTTTCTATCTCAGGATCTAATGGCACCAACTCTTGATCTCGCTGATTATTCATGTACAAGTATAACTCCCTGCAAGCACAAACACTTAAACAAATAAAGAAAAGATAAAAGCAAGAAAAACAAAATAGCTTCTACAAGTAACTTTAGTTATCTCAATCCCTGGCAACGACACCAAAAACTTGTTGCGGATTTTACAATAGCTACGCAAGTGCACGTGCCGAAACAAGTAATATAGTAGTGAGTGAGTATCGTCTCCACAGGGATTGATTACCAAAATTATTTGTAAAATCTAAATGTCAAACAAGCTAGTTTAACGAATGAGAAATAAAGATTTGTAATAAAATAGCAATAATTTAAAGATGCAAGCAAAAAAGTAAATATTAAGCAGAAAATATTGAGATCTAATCAAGTGATTGTGAATCAGTTGTGTGGATAAGTTGGGATTATTGAATCCTCCTTGGTTGCAAATCTGGGTTTAATTGCTGCAGCAACGCCTATGGCAAAATCACTCCAGTAACTGAAAATTCAATCTGTACATATTAATCTTCCGAATTCAATATATTTAAGGTTCTTTTAAACCAGATTTGACATATTCCTATGCTAACCCAGTTCTCAAAACATCATTTATAGTATCAATTCTCAATGGGTATGCATGGTAACAATATATTCCTATACTATTACTAATTCAAAGATCTACTAAAGAGATGATTGAATCATGCATCATTCAAGCTAAGTCCAACTAAGATTAACCTTTCCAGAATTAATCCTAATTTGTTTATCCTAAATATTGATGGCCAAGCAACAAAAGAAAATAATAGTGAAGTGCACTTGAATGAACTAGAGGAAAATACTATAAACATTTAAAACAATTTTAATCCATCATTACAACCTCAGATTCATCATAATCCCAGCGAAGGGAACTTAGCTTATGGTCTGAAATGTAAAAATCAGCAACCTAAAATGCTCCATAGATTACAGAAAGTTCAAGAAAAAAAAATAATTAAATACAAAGAAGATTAAAAGAGATAAAGAAAGTGCTAGCTGGATGATGGTGGTTTAGCTCCTTGCTGCTGCCAGTACTCCTCCTTCTTCTTCCTTTCTTCTCTGTACTATTCCCTCTCTCTCATTTCTTTCCTTTTCCGTATTCTCCCTTAGTTCAGCCGCCTCTCACCTTCTTCTTTCCTTACAGTACTCTTTTTCCTTTTATATTAGGGTAAATGAGGTACCCTAGCACACGTGTCAGCCAAATAGAGGGGTAAGGACCACTTTTCTTCATTTCTCTTTAGCTGGTATTTATTGTTAGCTGTCAGCACCAGCTGTTCAAAATAAACGCCACCTGGAAATTGACTCTGCTGTTCAGTGTTGCTCTAGCGTGTTGCTGCAGCAAAGTTGCTTCCAGCTTTGACTTAAGTTCAGCTTTTCTTCTAGGATGCTGCCATTTAATCTCTGCAGGGTTTAAGACCAGATTTCAGCAATTCTAATAAAAATCAAGGGAAATAAGATAGATATTAACTAGATTAGATCTTAAACATCAGCAACGCCAAAAACTAAAATAAAGTAAAGAAAGACACCTAAACTATAAAATTTATTCTTCTAAAGCAACTAACTTAAAACTAAAAACACACAAGATAACTCTATTTTCATAGAGTTATCAGTATGAAACTCAGTAAGTAACATATGTAGATGCATAATACATATAATATAAAATGGATAATCATATGGTTGGGATCTCTGTATATATTGTATTGCCTGATAAGACCGTGAATCGCATACTGAGCCACTCAGAGAACATATAACGTATCATGAACTATATAGAGTTCTCGAGCCCCAGAGAATCTCCTCTGTGTACAGCAGAGATCTACCCCATACTACCGTCAGAATATTCCTGAAGGAATTAGAGTGTCCCTAAAGGAACCATATCATATATCTGGGCATTGGCCCGCCATACTTTATTCACCAATACTCGTCAGACAATATAAATATACTATGTGTTCATATCTCATGCAAAACTGAATAAAAGATACATATGTACATATATTCACAAATTCCATATCCACATATTTCACATATTCACAGAAATAAAGAATTTTTTACATTTCAAGTGTGACGTTACTTACCTCGTATCTGAACTTTTACGTTTGCGCCTGTGAAATACTCTTTACTCAAGGTACAACAGACGTGTCCCTAATATTGTACTAATGACCGATTCATTTAATTACTTAACAGGTAAAATTAAGTGAAATAATATTTCAACTTTGCTGTTTGCATTTAATACAATATATATATATATATAACTAGGAGTTCATTTGAATTAATGTTGTTCATATGAATTATCTTAAACAAGCCTAATAGTTGAAATTCGGATCCAAGAAAGTCTCATAATTAAATTAGATAATAAGTAGACACATATCTCCAAATGCTTTCCAAGTGATCAAATTTGTAAACAATATAAATACTAATAGCTTAGAAATTAAAAATCTGAAATATTAGTTAGTGCTTCTCTACATGTAAGAGTTTATTAATACCCAACTAAGAGTATATAGAGACACAAAGATTACCATAAGATAAACTAACGTCAAAAAGAAGAACTTAAATATAAANTTAAGACCAGATTTCAGCAATTCTAATAAAAATCAAGGGAAATAAGATAGATATTAACTAGATTAGATCTTAAACATCAGCAACGCCAAAAACTAAAATAAAGTAAAGAAAGACACCTAAACTATAAAATTTATTCTTCTAAAGCAACTAACTTAAAACTAAAAACACACAAGATAACTCTATTTTCATAGAGTTATCAGTATGAAACTCAGTAAGTAACATATGTAGATGCATAATACATATAATATAAAATGGATAATCATATGGTTGGGATCTCTGTATATATTGTATTGCCTGATAAGACCGTGAATCGCATACTGAGCCACTCAGAGAACATATAACGTATCATGAACTATATAGAGTTCTCGAGCCCCAGAGAATCTCCTCTGTGTACAGCAGAGATCTACCCCATACTACCGTCAGAATATTCCTGAAGGAATTAGAGTGTCCCTAAAGGAACCATATCATATATCTGGGCATTGGCCCGCCATACTTTATTCACCAATACTCGTCAGACAATATAAATATACTATGTGTTCATATCTCATGCAAAACTGAATAAAAGATACATATGTACATATATTCACAAATTCCATATCCACATATTTCACATATTCACAGAAATAAAGAATTTTTTACATTTCAAGTGTGACGTTACTTACCTCGTATCTGAACTTTTACGTTTGCGCCTGTGAAATACTCTTTACTCAAGGTACAACAGACGTGTCCCTAATATTGTACTAATGACCGATTCATTTAATTACTTAACAGGTAAAATTAAGTGAAATAATATTTCAACTTTGCTGTTTGCATTTAATACAATATATATATATATATAACTAGGAGTTCATTTGAATTAATGTTGTTCATATGAATTATCTTAAACAAGCCTAATAGTTGAAATTCGGATCCAAGAAAGTCTCATAATTAAATTAGATAATAAGTAGACACATATCTCCAAATGCTTTCCAAGTGATCAAATTTGTAAACAATATAAATACTAATAGCTTAGAAATTAAAAATCTGAAATATTAGTTAGTGCTTCTCTACATGTAAGAGTTTATTAATACCCAACTAAGAGTATATAGAGACACAAAGATTACCATAAGATAAACTAACGTCAAAAAGAAGAACTTAAATATAAATAAGAGTGATATCTAGTATATGATCTATCATATAAGCTAAATAACAAAATTTTAGTTTGAATACAATTTAACCATCAACTTATTAGTATCCTAGGTATCTAAAATAAATATAAATCGTAAGTGGATCTTAGACTCTCTTCTTAGCTAAAGTACTATATCAGATATGCTTGTATAAACCATATTCATAAATTCATATATTAATAGTACATTTCCATAAAGCTTTCTAGAACTATCTCAAGTAAGATCCAATAATGATAATTATCAACACGTGTTGATGGAGGTTTTATCAACAATAAATTTATAAATAATTAAGAGATGTGGCTTGTGTGAATTTGAAATAATAATCAAAGCAAATAAGGAGAGAAGGATTTATAGTGGTTCAGCCCCAAAAAAGATGAGCCTACGTCCACTGTTTTCTGATTATTTTATGGATAATGATGAACACTCAATGTTACAATTTTGTCTGGGAATCGGAAAGACTCAAAAACTATTGAAGAATACTAATGCCTTAGACTACCCAAACTTGAATTTGCTCTGACTTCTATTCTCTGTGACTTGTTTCTGCCCAGAACTTGGTGATGATTTCTTTGGAACATAGAGTCCCCTTTATATAGATTGTAGTGACCTTATGTCCCAAGGTTCCTTATGTCTCTAGGATCCTAATTATATAAATGGGTAACTATACAATTGGGTAACATAAATTAAATAACAATATAATTGGATAACTACTCAAAAAGGATAACTAGTTAATCGCAAATAGGAGTCTTCAGTTTCCCTTTCCTTGTAGGTTTCTTCCACAGCATGTACTTGTTTCCCTCTTCTTGTAGGTTTCCTTCATTGTATTTGTGTGTTTCCCTTTCCTTGTAGGTTTCCTGTTTGTTAAGGAAAACTGCACGGAGAAGGTCGCACAAAAACCTGCAGAAGAGGTCGCATATAAGCACCACGAAGGAGGTCGAATATATCCTTCGCGGAAGAGGTCGCATATAATTCTTATGCGATCTTAGGATTTTAGACCGCACAACAATTGCCCCCTAGCTCCATTAGTTCTTTAGGACGAAATGGAGCTTCCAATTACCGTGCGACCTTGTGACGTCATAAAACTTGTGGTTTGAGTAATCGAAGATCCGTCAGATTCCAAACCTCACGCGTATCCTCCTTTCTGTCAGAACGGAACACGTGTAGCCAGGAACGAAATTCGAGGAAGCCTGATTGACACCAACCATCACCGAATCTTTCCAAATCTTTTCAAATTTTAAATAATCCTGACTTTTCGGATAGATTGAAATCCCGCGCAATCCTTAGCCTTCAGATTTAAAATCCAAATCCTCTGATCTACGGCTGCGATCTAACGATGCTTAGGTTATAAATATCAAAA
>JXTB01000006.1:252197-271596 GCA_002914805.1 Parasponia andersonii
ATCCTGGTTGTTATTGGATTTACGGGAAGGTTGTGTACGACCACGGTTCGTACTCGAACTCTCCGTACGAGATTCTAGAGGCAAGTCTGCGACCTTACCTTTTCCTTTGGAGGTGCGTTCCTCATGGTGCTCCTGCTGAGTTCTTGGCTAGTCGCATCTTCTCGTCTCGAGAATCTGTATTCCCTTCGCAGGTAATTGAGCAGGACGTTCTTTGGGACATTCGTGTTGCGGTGGAGTCACCATCTGCCCTTCAGCAAGTCGTCGCAGAGTGTCGTTGATCTGGTTTGTGATTTGCTGAAGGTTCACGAGCGTTTCCTCCATGCGATCCTGTCTTTGGGACATGTTCTCTGTTGCCGTCATAGTAGGTTGATCCGGAGCAGGGGTCGCCTGTGTAGCAGCAGTACTCTGAGGTTGATTTTGGCTAGTCCCGGCGGCTCTGGTGGTGTTTGCCATTATTGAAAGGGTAGAATTTGACAAAGATTTCTGCCGGAATAGCCCTCCTTCTAGCGCCAATTGTTGATGGAGGTTTTATCAACAATAAATTTATAAATAATTAAGAGATGTGGCCTATGTGAATTGAAGTAGTAATCAAAGCAAATAAGGAGAGAGGGATTTATAGTGGTTCAGCCCCAAAAAAGATCAGCCTACGTCCACTGTTTTCTCACTATAATGATGAACACTCAAGGTTACAATACTGAAAAGCTGATTTGCTAAAGACTTAGACTATCCAAAGTTTGGAATACTCTAAGCGTGTATATGCTCTGACTTCTACTCTTTGTGACTTGTTCTTGCCCAGAACTTGATGATTATTTCTTTGGAACATAGAGTCCCCTTTATATAGATTGTAGTGACCTTATGTCCCAAGGTTCCTTATGTCTCTAGGATCCTAATTGTATAAATGGGTAACTATACAATTGGGTAACATAAATTAAATAACAATATAACTGGATAACTACTCAAAAAGGATAACTAGTTAATCGCAAATAGGAGTCTTCAGTTTCCCTTTCCTTGTAGGTTTCTTCCACAGCATGTACTTATTTCCCTCTTTTTGTAGGTTTCCTTCATTGTATTTGCGTGTTTCCCTTTCCTTGTAGGTTTTCTGTTTGTTAAGGAAAACTGCACGGAAAAGGTCGCACAAAAACCTGCGGAAGAGGTCGCATATAAGCACCACGAAGGAGGTCGCATATACCCTTCTTGGAGGAGGTCGCATATATCCTCCGCGAAAGAGGTCGCATATAATTCTTATGCGACCTTAGGATTTTAGACCGCACAACACTTACCACAGAATAAGATGTCACCTTGCTCGGGTCTACAATTCTTTTGGGATGATTAGCAATTTTTATGTTAGATTAATTTGGTAATATTCTGGAATTTTCATTCCAGCCAATATAGTCTTCCTTACAACATCATTTCTCTAAAACTCTCAGATGAGGTTTCTTCTTCTTTTTTTTTTTTTTTAATAAATTTTAGGTTAAATCAAAATAAATGTACGTTGTTCTAGATTTGAATATTAAATTTGCAATTATTCAAGCTGAAAATCACAAAAGGAAGAAGATAAACCGTTTAATCAACCAGAGCATGCAAGCTCCATTAAGCGAGCCAATCGAGCTCGATAGAGGTACATATTCTGGGTTTTTCATCTGCCGTGGATGTCAGCAAAAAAAATAATAACAAATGAAAAAGAATGAGCTTAATTTACAAAAGAGAGGTTGGGAGAAGCTCAAGCCAAATCCTTCGTCAAAATTAGATAATTGTACTTTTTTTTTAGAGGGGGGGGGNATCATTTAAGGAAACGGGGGATCGGTGATGTTGTCACGCTCCTTGCCTAGTTTTTGCGGTTGAAACCATATGGTCAAGATAATCTCTAGGACTACCACTGAAATGAGAAGGATTCTACCGTGTGCCTTGAACAGCTAGCTAGCTAAACCAGGGACCTGACTTGCAAGAAATATGCACATGGATGGCCAAAAAGCTTCGAAGCAAATACTCCTATGATTCGAATATGGGCCACAGTGAAAGTTCCAAGTAAAACATCTAGGGCTTTTAAGCCAAATGGCAAATTTTCGATCATTACTTGAAAAATACCCGTTTTTCAAACACGGTTAAAAATGGATAAATTTTAAAATTTATTTCAAACAAGACAGTTTTTCATATTTAATGGGTCAAAATATATTGATTAATTTTTTAAAAATTAATTTATTTGGTATAAAAATAATTTTCTTTACAAAAAACAAATGGATCAACTAGAAAATTGTCATTTATCAAAATAAAATTATAAAACCATCATTTATAACCAATATTTTCAAATTGATGAAAGAAAAAAAAAAAAAAGCACATTTCTTATAAATACTCAAACATCTATGCAACTTTGCCACCAGGCCCACCCCCATGTGTTGAGTAAGGATTGACGATACAAATTCACTCCATAATAAGAAATGCAACTGTGCCACCAGACTCACCCCATATAGTATCGCTGACCATACGAAATCAGTGATACCTTAATAAGAAATTGTAATAGAACATGTCTCTTTTGAAAAGCCCCCCAATAAACGAAAATTGGAAAAAAAAAAAATACCTGAAATTTGAGTATTTTATAATTTAAATTCTGAAATTTGGACTTTACAAAAAAATATCCTGAGATTAAAAATTTCTGAATTTTAATACCTTAGATAGATTTTTTGATTAATTTTAGAAACGAAAAAATAATAATAGCATCAATTAAAACTAGATTAATCTATATTATTCATCTTAATTTTGAGGATATTATTATATTTTATCAGTTAAAATTATTCAAAAAGTCAATTCAGAGTATTAATTTTCAGAAATTCTTAATTTCAAGGTATTATTTTGCAGAGTCCAAACTTCAAAATTTAAATTGCAGAATACGCAAACTTCAGGGTATTTATTTTTTTTTCTAGTTATCCCCTCTATTAAAAAGCAAAGTGTCCTATATTTTGTTTTCTTTATTTTATCACAAAAATAGGTTAATTGGGATTTAAGCCTAAGAGGTGTATTATTTTTTTTATTAGATTGATAATTTATTAAGTAAAGTGAAAATTAGTGTAGAGACATATTAGTGACTTATCTCTTCCCTATAAAGAAAAAGGAAAAAAAATTAATAATTTGTCCCAAAACGGCCTCAAATATGAAGAAAAAAGGAAATGCCATTTTGTTTTTCAATTAATAAGAGACTGAGGTTTACATGTGGTTAAATATTATTTAGATCTTAGACTTATTTTGTTTGAGTTGCAGAATCTCCGGGTAAGTAGTCAAATACTACTTTCAATAAATCAACCATTATTAAAAATAGGTTTTGGGTTAATTTTATATATATATATATATATATATATATATATATATATATTATGTTTTGATTGTTTGTTTAATTTGTATTTTGTATTTTTGTTATTATCAACATTGACCTCTAAATTTTAAACTTGTAATAAATTTATACTTTTTTTGGGTCAACCAACAATATTGACCATTAAGTTAATAGCCTTTTAAACTTTAAGATATATATTTTACTAATTAATTTAAATTTAAAACTAATTAAAATTAATAGCTAAAACAACAAATTAAAAAAATACTTCAAAAAATTCAAAACTCTACAAAAAGTAAATATTATTTATGAAATTTTTTATCAATTTTATGTAGGTTTTATTTTTTTATTTTTAAATATATATTTAAACTTTCAAGGGTGTTTTGGATAACATAATGATCAAAATTATTGTTGACTCAAATATGGTATAAATTTGTTACAAATTCTTAATCTTAAAGTTAATATTAATAATAACCAAAACGTAATATATAAACTAAATATATAGTCAAAATATAAGGTATAAAAATATAATTATCTTGCAACTTTTTATGTACTCTAACTATCAATTTCAATAGATAAATTTATGAGTGGGAACAACTAATGAACAAAAATTTGTTTTTGAAAAGAAAAACTGGTAAAATATAGAAAAAAAATAATTGTTACAAATAAGTAGTTGGATTTAATAGGAAGTATACAAGTCTAATTAACTCCATAATCTTATGAAATTGATGGATCAAGGAATTTTTCTGGGTCATAATAATTTTTTATTACCATTTTTTTAAAGTAACAGTTGTCGGATTGTCATATATCTTATGATGGGTAGTCATAATTTTTATGACCGTATGATTAACTGTCATTATGAACATAAATATTAACATTACTAGTCATAAAATTTTTGACCTACCAAACATATCGTTTTGTTAGAGCCTCTTAGCTAAAGGGCCGAATTTTGGGTTCAAATTAATTAAACTATTATTCAAACGCTATTTAAAAATGGATGGTTTTATCGAAAACTTTTTCTAAAATTGCCAAATTTATTAAAAAAAGTGTAAAATATATGAGTTTTTGTCTATTTATCAATTTACCATTTTTTTAATTAAAAACAATAACTTTTATATAGATGAAATTAATATAAAGTTGATCTACTAACACATGATAATTGATATGGTAATATGAATTTAATATATTGATACACAAAATTGATATACTAATTTAAAATTGATACACTAATACATACTGAAATACTAATAAAATCGATAAACAAAAATTTGATCTACTATAAAATGATCATTTTAAAAGGGTCCAAAAAGTGGATATTTTTCAAAATGAGATTCAAAAAAAAGGCCATTTTTTCTAAAATTCAAATACACATGAAAAAAAGTTGGCAATTTCTTCAAAAAACTTAAACGACTTCTTACAAAAAAAAATCATGTCCAAAGTCTAAAAAATTGAAAAATTCTAAATGGACTAAACCTTTTGAAAACTCCCAGAATTATTTAAGAATATATCATTGTAAAATTTATTTATAAATATAGCACATTTAAGAAATTATTTAGAAATATCACTTTTAAAAATGCCAAATTTTATTCAACATTAGTACTTTTCAAAAGTACTTGAGGCAATCAATTAGGTTAATTTTGGTAATTAACTCAAGTAACTTGTCTATTAACTTGGGCAGTCTTATCACTTTGTAAAAAATGGTACTTTTTAAATAATTTAAAAATGTAAATATTATAAATAACGATGAAATTTTTAAAAACAAAATCTAGGACTTTCACTTTTTTTTTAAATTATACATATAAAATCAAATTTTCCCAAACTTAAATTAGGCCATTTGGCTATTTTAGAAAATAATTACAAATGCATGGTGGATTAATTTTTTTTTAGATTTGGTATCACTTTTTTATAAAAATACTAATTTTAAAAATATTTTTTTTAAAAAAATACTATTTTTAAAATAATAACTAGCAATCAATAATTAATTTTCGAGTACTAATAACTAGAAACCAAACATATATATATAACTAATATAAAACTGATAACTAGTAAATGATTTTCTAATACCAGTAACTCTCGTAACTATTTTTAAAAATATCATTTTCTAAGAACTATTAAAAATAGTATTTTTTTTTTAAAAAAAAAGTGGTACAGGAATTTATTTTATTTTATTTTTTGAAAAAAAAAAAAAAAAAAGCTGTTACTGCCTACCGTAGTCCAACCCTACAATCCCATGCAAAAAGAGTGGAAAAATTAAATGAAACCCAGTTTTATGAGTTAATTAATTAAGTCTAAGAGCTCTTATATTTTCTACCACTTTTTCAAAATCAAGTGACATTTTCATCTACCTCCTTAAACTGGATCTCCCTTCCGATTATTCAAATTCTTAACAACATTGTTCTCCAGAAACAAACTCCTCTGCTACAACATTTGCCTTATGACTGTGCAAATCCAGCAACCCAAGAAAGTCCAGCAAGAGCCTGGTGACGCTGATGACAATTAGTTTTCGTTACAGCGGTGGTCTTGCCGGAAGTTGCAGTGAGCTGCAGACAATTGCTAGAGGATAATCTTCACAGTCAATCGGGCAGATCTGGAACTTGAGCTTTGAGGAATTGCTTATGGTGGTCGGCGAGAGTAGAGGCAGGTAGGTGGTGGCTGCAAGGTGAGGGGTGACGGTTGAAAATGGTGAAAATTAATTTAGAGAATAATTGTCTCTCTCCCTCTTAAAAGTGGTATGAGCTTAGTAATTGGTGTTATGTTTAATTAATCACTTAAAAAAAGTAACAATTGCCTAATTGCCTACTTGACCCAAAAAGGTTTAAATTAATCCCAAACTCACTTATTCAGTTTGAATTTTGTCTTTCACAATCTTTTAATATTATTAAGTTTTGTAACAATTTTTATGAGAAAAATTTTGATTTTTATTATGAAAATTTATCGAAAAATTCAAAAAATTTCGGAGTTTGAAATTGTTCTAAAAAATTTTAAATTTAATTATAAAAATATCACTTTTAAAAATATTTATAAAAATATTATTTTTTATTAATTGATGAGATAATTAAAGTAATTAGTCGAGTTATCTAAGTAATTTAATTAGTTACATGAAGTAACTAAATTAGTTATACTAAGTAATATAATTGGTTATTTCTAATATCACTGAAAAATAATAATTTAAAAAAATATTTCTAAAATTATTATTTTTCTAATAAAACTTTTTAAAAATGATATTTTTCTAAATCAATCGAGAATTTTTCAAAAAAATTAGCTCATTTGGAATTTTCAATTTTTAGTACTTTAGATTTAGAAATTTGTAAGAAACCTTTGTTTTTTTTTGGTGAGGTTCTATTTTATCGGTTCCCCCATTCTCTCGACCTTTCATTGTTTTAATTTGAAAATTTATGGAGAATAGTTTTGATATAAAAGTGTTACTTTTCTAAATTTTGAATTCATCCGCTATTTCTAGAAAACTGAAATGCAAAAAGTCATATTAAGTATGATTTTCTTCTTCTTCTTTCTTTCTTTCCTTTTTTTTTTCTCTTGGTTATTTGTAATTGTTCTTTTTCACTATAGTAAAATTCTACAATTGCAGAAAAATAGATGTAGAATTCATATTGAGAGTAAATCATTATAAATCTTCTTTGTCTACCGAAGTTACGCAAAAATAACTATTTTTTGTTATAGAAGCATCGAATGGTAATTTCACCAAAAAAGTTTTATTTGTCGTAGAAAGAGGACTACAATAAAATATGAAAAAAATAGAGGGAGAAGTGGCAATAAATAACAACTTAATTAAATCGCTTTATTTTATAGAGTCTCTTCCCCACGGAAACCTTTAAGTTGTTTTCAAGAGGTTTGTATTTCATCTCTAGTTCTACAACAATTTCAAGATTGTTATACTTTTTTTCCTAATAGATATGTATGGTTATATTATTTCGAATTCATCATCTCTATTTGTTATCAAACTTTCATAAGAAAAAAGTTCCTTAAACATATAAGGACTCGATAATAATTCATTATTTCGAACTGAAAAGAGAGGTTTTTATTTTGGTTTTTAATTTAGTTTATTATTCAGATTTAATTTTAACCCCCAAAAAATGTTAATCTTTCTCCCGTTACAACTGGAAGGGATATTTTGTAACAATTCTAAAATTAAAGGAGATTACCTGATCTAAACTTATTCGAGAGGCAGTTTGAATCAAGGCAATATATTAAATCTATGAAATTAGTCCTTAAACACATTACAAGGACGTAAAGATTATTTTTTACCCAACCGAAAAAAAAAAGAAATGGACAAAAAAACAAGACAAAACAAAACAAAAATGCGTATAAGCCCCAAAACATCACTATTTGTAGGGACCCCGTTATCAACAATGTGTATGGGCATTAGAAACTTTCTCCAAGGTTTATATGGTGATGCATTATGTATGGGATTACGGCATGTCGTATAAAAGGCTTAAAAATGACGTATCGTTTTGGTGAGCCGGGAAAAATGTATTTTCCTTTTTTGAATGAATTTTCTCAACAGATTATATTAATAACCGATTAAAACTATTGCATCAATTAGAACTACGTACAAAAAATCATGAAAATCTTACCTAAGAGAAAAAAAACAAATTACATCAAAACTCATAATTAAAAGTATGAGACGAATATTAGTAAGGTGTGCGAGTTCAGTCCAGTAAAAGCAAATAGAAACAAACAAATCTCTTGACAGTGTTCGTAAGTAGATATTACTTTTATATGGTATCTATCAATAAATGCCACGTCTATTTTGGCATCTATCATTAAACGCCATACTCACTACGACGTTCATCGGTAAACGTCATCTTTTTTACGATATCCATCCGTGAATGTCACACAAAATTTTCCAAATTTAGCTCTTGAAGATCCCAAATCTAGAGGAAACAATAATAAAAAATACAACAAAAAACACCGCAGACTTAAATTTGGGTGTAAAAGAAAAACGAAAAAAACTCAAAACACCATATATCTAGATTTAGATAGACAACTGACTTTATAAATGGAAAGAAAATCAAAAAAAAAAAAAATACACGAAAAGAAAAACTAAAGAAGAAAAAGAGTCCATACAACGCCTGTTAGTGAAGGAAGAGGAGGTGCATTAGGCGTATCCTGACGAAAAATTTTAGAGAGAAGACAAAACTTCTCTCTCTTCTAAGTTAATATTCTGTGTATTTTCTAATTGTTTGAATTAACGATTGGGTATTTTTGTTTTCAAGATTAACAAAACTTTGTTTATCTTCGTTTTATGTAGTCAAATTGTGGGATTTTTATTGAAAAAGAAAGAAAAAATTGTGGGTTAATTCTATTTCCAGGTATCTTGAAGTATAAAATAAATAATTCTATT
Source organism: Parasponia andersonii (assembly GCA_002914805.1). Classification (NCBI taxonomy): domain Eukaryota; kingdom Viridiplantae; phylum Streptophyta; class Magnoliopsida; order Rosales; family Cannabaceae; genus Trema; species Trema andersonii. Next base: position 260,879 of record JXTB01000006.1, read on the forward strand.
TTGGTCCATAAGTTTCAAAATGTTCCAAAACAAGCACACTATTTACGGAGACATGTCACGCTCCTAGTCGACCCGTTATCCATATCAGCGAGTTAAATCAACAGTCAAAACAGAAAAATCTTAATTCAGCAAAAGGAGGGAAACCAATAGCAGCTTATCTGCAACTGAAACTCTTTTCCAGTTTATCTCTCCGTGTCTCTCTTTCCCTCTTAATACATGGAAGCCTCTCTCTCCGAAGCCATATTCGATTCCGAAAAAGAAATAAGAAACCAACGCCTTAGGAAACAGATTCTCGTACAAGGAAATTCATGGCAGACTCCATCTCGAGGTGACGAGGTCGAAGGTACTAAACTTTAATTCAAACTCCAACTACGAAACAACTCTTTCCCATGTACAATGCTATTGTGTTTGTCTCCTGCGAAAAATCTCGAATTCGGTTTAACATCTGACTTTTTATATGTGACAGGGGTCTCTTTTTAGTGCTTGTAACACACTGACATTTCGTTTCTTTTCATTTGTGTTCCCAGAAAACAGAAATGGGAAAATTCTAATCTAAAGTTTTCTAATGGAATATCCAAAATTTTCAGTGCATTTTAGTGGGCAGATAAAAGGAGGACCACATCTTGATTCAAGTCGTGATAGAGGAATTCCCTTCAAGTTCAAATTGGGTCAATGTAAGAACCTAACTAACAATTCAAGCATTTGGTACGTGATTCTTTTTCTATATATATATATATATGCATATGTTTAAAAGTCTTGTTTTACTATAGTTTCATTGCCAAAACATGTCAAGTCAAGATATTCCATTTCGATTTTCATGTTATTCAATTATTTATAGATAGGTTTACAACGGAAATGAGATCGAATAATTTTTTTTTTTCACAATTCCAATTTCATATACTTAATTACCTATTAAATATTTTTATGTTCTTTTGCTTGCTAAGGTATCTGGACTAATCTTTTTTCTCCTATCTTTTTTTTTGGTCAAATTTTTCGTTGGATTTTCTGTGTCAGGTGATGTTATCAAGGGATGGGAAGAAGGGGTTGCAAAAATGAAGAAGGGTGAGAGAGCAATCTTCACAATACCACCAAATTTGGCGTATGGGGAAGTCGGGTCTCCGCCCTTGATTCCACCAAATGCAACTCTGATTTTCGATATTGAGATGATATCTTGGAGCATCATCAGGGATGTAACTGGTGATGGAGGAATTTTGAAGAAGATAACTAGGGAAGGTGATGGTTGGGCTACTCCAAGAGATGGTGATGAAGTTTTAGGTAATACTCATAGGCTTTTCTATAACGATATTTTCGACTTTTTAAGCCATAAAGGGTTCTTCTTAGATTGTCTTATAAATTATTCGATATTATATTTCTCAAGGATGCTAAATTGCACTATGTTCTTGTTTTTGCTGGGGCAAAATGGAACTGAACTAAAATTGCGTGTAACTAGATTCTTGGATAGCATGAATGTTCCTAACACGGGCAACTATTCCAAAATAACCCAAGAAATGTTGAATAAGTTTGGTTTAACTTCTCTTCTTTTGCAGTGCAGGCCAGTATCAGAAACTTTGTTCTGTCTAATGTTCATTAAGTATTCTTGTATGTGTTGTCTTTATTCTTTTACTATTAATAATTGTTCTGTAAAATCACACTTTATAGTGACATGAATCATAGATAACTGAACCCAGCACACCAAAACTCACAATATTTGTTACTACAATTTTTTGCACCAAAATGACGAATCACCTTGATAATGTGAGATTGAACATTATATGTGCACATATGGTGGATTGGATTCTTGTGGAATATATTGACTGATAAAAAGTCCCATATCAATCTCTTTTCTCATTTTTGTAGTCAAGTACGAAGTGACGCTTGAGAATGGATCAGTCATCTCCAAATCCGAGGGCGACGAATTCTACGTAAATGATGGTAAGTTAGACCCGATTACAGCTAATCTTTTCTTTGCTCATGGCTCATTTTCTTCACTATGAAATGGTTCGAGGTTCGTTTTATTTTTTTTCCTTTTTCTCCTGAGAACAGATTACATATGTCCTGCAATAAGCAGAGCAGTGAAGACAATGAGAAGAGGTGAGAAAGCGGAGGTGGCAGTGAAGTTCTCCTGTAAGTTATCGGTGCTACTTGTTCCCTTCAACACAGTAAGGATAATTAGTCTCAAAATATGGCTTCCTTTCAAACTCTTGTTTCGACTCCCCTCTTCATCTTTACTTCTCATTAAATTAACCATATCATTTCACTTGACTTTGCAGATGGTTTCAGAGAAATTATAACAGGAACTACTGACATGTACGGTGATGTGCCTCTACCAGCATCTAATATGACCATCCAACTTGAACTCGTCTCGTGGAAAAGCGTCGTTGATATCACAGGCGACAAGAAGGTAGTTAAAAAGATCATAAAAGCCGGTGAAGGCTTCGATCATCCTAATGAAGGATCCCTTGTGAAAGGTATTGTAGTTGCTCATGAGCCTGATATATGTAAACTTCCAAATTCTGCCAAAAACTCTGGTAGCATTGCTCTTGTACTTCTTTTCAGTGATATATATTGGTAAAAATGAAGATGGATCAGCTTTTGAGAGGAAGGGATCAGAGGAGGAACCTTATGCATTTGTTTGTCTAGAAGGTACTTGACATTTGCTTTTATTTTGTTATAAGCAACTTTTCATGGCACTTGAAATTGGCGACTTTTTTTTTTTTTTTTTTTTTTTTTTTTTTTTNGCACAACATGTGGTATACTCTAATCTCCGTACAGATCATGCTCGAAAGCTTCATATCTCTATTAGTTTTTTTTCTCTTTTTCTTGTGTTGCTATGATATGAGCTTTATTTTTTTTTTTTTTTTTTTGTATTTTTATCAGAACAAATAAATGAGGGTTTAGACAGAGCAATCATGACCATGAAGAAAGGAGAGCAAGCACTGGTGACTATTGATGCAGAATATCTAAGTAGCTTTGATGTTTCTAGAATGGTTTCTCTATGTTCAGTGGTCCATTATGAAGTCCAACTGACTGACTTTACCAAGGTTTATTACCCCCACAAACTTTTATTCACTTAGAAGTTACCTTTAGTTATAGTGGTGAAATAATAATGGTAATGATAATAATAATCAGAATAGAATAGAACAAAATAGTAATATAATTATATTGTTTGGTTGAAGCGGTGGAATCAGTAGCAATAAATATTCTTATGTTTGGTTAACGGTAAAAAAGAATATAATTAGTTATATAATTATAAAAATACTCTTCATTTTAATTATTTTAAATTACATTTAGCATTATTTTATCTTATTAAATTATTTTATTAATTATTTTTATTAATTAAATTATAATTTTATTAAATTATTTTTCATTTACCATTATTTTATTTTATTATTTTTTAATTTATTTTATTAATTAAATTATTTAACATTTACCATTATTTTATTATTTTTCTATTAATTAAATTATTTTACATTTAGCATTATTTTATTTTATTATTTCATTAAATTATTTTATTAATTAAATTATTATTTTATTAAATTATTTTGCATATAGCATTATTTAATTTTATTTAAATTATTTTATTAGTTATCTTTATCAATTAAATTATTATTTTATTAGATTTTGTTAAATTATTTTTTAGTAATTAAAGTATTCTTATGTTAAAGCTTTTTACATTTAGTATTATTTTAATTTATTAAATTATTTTTTATTAACTAAAGTATTACTTTATTAAATTATTTTACATTTATTTTTATTTTATTTTATTTTTATTATTTAATTAAATTATTTTACTTTATTTTATTATTTTATTTTATTTTTTATTTTTTATTAATTAAATGATGTAATTAAATGGTATTCCATCCCATTGCACCTTATTCTATCTAATAAAATTCCACCATATTTCATTCCAATAGAAATTTTTTTCTTATTTGGATTTTCAAACTAAACAATAGAATGAGATCATTTTAGAATTGTTTCCATTCTATTCCATTCCATTACTTCCAACCAAACATGACCTTAGTTCAAAATAAGAATGAAACATTTGTTTTTGATGGTTGCGATGTTCCAAAAATGGTTTTTGTAGTTTTGTTTTAAGACTATAAACTATGAAGCCAAACCTGGCATGAGCGATTTAGCTGACATTTTTTTGTCACATGAATGATCCTGTCCTGGTGCACAGGAAAAACCTTATTGGAGGATGAACTCGTGTGAGAAATTGGAAGCCTGTGAGAGAAAGAAGCATGATGGCAATCTTCTGTTTAAGGCTGGAAAATTTTGGCGTGCTTCGAAGAAATACGAGAAGGAAAATTATCTCATGATATTTAGCTTAAGTCTAAACTTCAAATGAGAGGAAGTAATGAGTTTTGTATAGTAACATACCACATTTTGTGAATATGCAGGGTGCAAAATATGTGGACTTTGACCATTCTTTCACTGAAAATGAGAAGTGCGTAGCAGAAGCGTTGAGGTTGTCATGTCATCTTAACAATGCAGCTTGCAAACTTAAAATGGAGGAATGTCTTGAAGCTTCAAGACTTTGTACAAAGGTGATTTTCTCTCTCTCTCTCTCTCTCTCTCACACACACACACACACACACAATTAATTACTAGTAACACTTACCTTGATTGGATTTTAAGCTAAATAACAATTGATCTTGCATCTTGAAATAAGTTTTTTATTTTATTTTTGCCATATCAGCTCTTAATGCTAATTTTATTTGCAGTTGTAGCTATTATGTACATGTAAAAATCCGAGCAAAATAATGATACATATAGGCAACTATCGATGTCATTGAAACTATAGAACATGTTCAAACATATCTAAACACGAATAGAAACGTTGATTTATTTACCAAACATAACTAAACGTGTTTAAACTTGATGCTTCCTTGTGTCTGAAGTCATCTTAGCTTTCTTATTGAAGATTTATGAAGCATTTTTTGATGCTCGACATTGTACCGATGCATTAGGACCATGGAAAATATCAGCATAGCTATTAGTTTGGGATTCACTCAGGACACTAGATTGTGGCAGAGAAGTTTAAAGAAAGGCCAGCTTATTGATTTTAAAACACACAAGTGAAATGTTCTAAAGATGTTCTGTCAGTTATATGCAACTCCTGGATGTTAAAGGCCATCACAAAATATGCAAATAAATTTCTTTTTTCTTTTCATTTTTTGGTAGGTACTAGAATCTGATCCATTCAATATCAAAGCTCTTTACAGAAGATCACAAGCATACTTGAGAATTTCTGAGTTAGAAAAAGCTAAGGCAGATATTGAGAGAGCATTAAGGATTGATCCAACCAACAGGTACCTATTGTCGCATCTTTTTTTTTTTTTAAAAAAAAAAAAAAAAAAAAGAAGTTGAGGTAAAGACTAGAGGTCTAAAGGAAATGAACACTTTCTAACATTTTTTGTAATAGTTTTTTGGGATTTCTTATACAAAAAATTTCTCCAACTTTTCTTTATGCACTTGGTTTTTGTTAAGAAATCGACCCACCAAACTGATTGAAATCGATTAGAACATCCCAAAACAACACAGCAAGATTAAAGCAAAGAAACAGAGCAATTGCTTACTTCAGATAACACTTGCGTGTTATCTTACATCCAAGGACAGGGACAGTGTGTCCCCAGTCAAATCCACTAGTGATGATAATGCTTTACACCCTCAAGGCCTCATAACTCATAGTACAGAATGATTACAACTTTCTTAGCGTTTCTCATTATCCAAACACCCCAAGAACAATAGTACTAACCCAGAAAATTTCTGGGAAATTCTCTCTGCTCTTAGTCACCCTATACAAGAATATCTAACCCCTATCTTGGATTATCCGTACCAACCCAAGTAACAATATAGCATTTAAACCAATCGAAGCCAATGAGAAAAGACAAATAGTTAAATTAATTATTTAATTCAGCCAATAGGCTGCAGTCCCATTAGCCAACTTATAACTAACTAACTCCAACTAACTCCATTAATTAGAGACAACTAACTCATCAGTTTTAATTGTTTGAAATTGACAGAGATGTAAAGTTAGTGTACAAGGAGCTAAAGGAGAAGCAAACGGAGTATGTTAAATACCAATCTGAGATTTTCAGCACCATGTTAGCAAAGATGGCCACCTAGTACTAATAAAGAATCTCCTTGTAAGCCAAGTTCTGCTGGTTGACTAATTAAAAAGATTTCTTGAAAATTTTGTAATCTTAATATATATATATATATATATATATATATATGCATTGGTGGAATCAGAACATTTTTTGAGTCTGGCGTACTCTTTTTCCCTAAATGTTTTCATGTATATTTTATTTATATCTAAATGAGGTTAATTGAGTTCTTAAAAATAATTTAGGTAAAAAAAACGTATAACGTTTGGAAACGGAATAGTAATTTTCTTTTTCACTCTGATTACAAAAATAAATTTAGACACTTTCAGTTAAAAATAATGGCATAAAAATTAAATTTTAATTATCAAAGAATTTTCTGAAATTAATACCTATCACTTCAAAATTAAACGTTGAAAGAGGGCAAGTGAGGCATACTTGAAATTTTATTTTCCAAATTAAGGGCATAATTTGAATTTTATAAATGTAAAAGCTGAAAAGGTAAGGTGTCCCCAGTCACTCTTAATTTTCAAGTACTTATAGCAACAAGGAATCAAGGATTTTTTTTTTCTTCAACTCACATCGGAAAGTTTTCGGGATTTTGAGAGTTTTACAGTGAAAAAAGAAAAAAATTACATATATACGGGTCATTCAAAATATTCAGCTTTTATACGATGCGCGGCTGGCATTTTTAAAAAGCAAAATGAAAATATTTGCATAATTATAAATGGAAAAAGTGGGAAAATAAAGCCTCTAAGCCAAATAGCCTAGTAGTTTGGAATAACATAGTCCTTTTGTCAGGTCAATAATTCGATCCCTTGTCCTCACTTTTCAATTTAAGTTTTGCAGCTTTTTTCTTTTTATTTTCTATTTACTTACTTTAAAGAAATTTTTTGTTCCAAATTGATTACTAATTTCTAGTAAATATTGACTAATTAGTCACCACTGGCTATAGTTTAGTTAGTAATTACTAAATACTATTAATGGTTTCCAAACTAGTTAATGGTCTTTCCATTAATAATTAATTTGGATAACTTTAATCGAATCTTACTTACTTTAGTTACAAGTGGTAAAGAATCTAGTTACTAATAACAATATTGCTACTAGTTAATCTAGTTACTAAGTACCATAGATATTGGTTTCTTACAAAGATTACCAAATTAGTTAACAATATTCTAAACTAATTGCCAATTACAAGATTCATGACTAGGAATATAGTTATAAGGAAGTTGCTATTTTGGCTTCTAGTAATTCCTAATTACAAGATTAGTTACTAGTTTCTCAAAAAAAAAAATACACACACATAGATTAACCAATTTGGTTATCAGTTACCCATAGATATTGGATACTGAATTTAATTACTAACTACTAGTTATTAATCTAATATCCGCGCTACTAGTTATTATGGTTACGAATTTGGTTAACTGGTTATCGGCTTCTAGTCTTATGATAGTTACCAGTTACCTTAGATATTGGACACTATATTTAATTACTAACTACTAACTACCAATCTAGTTACTACATTACTAATTATTTTGCTCACCAATTTGATTATTGGTTACCAGTTTATAATTTTATTATTAGAAACGAATCTAGTTACTATTATTAGTCTTTCAAAGGTTACTAATAATTATTACTAGTTCCCATTGATTACTGGTTACTGTTATGATTCTCTTACAGATTAGTCTTATACAAGTTACTAGTTTATATTGGTTACTAGTTATTAGTCCTTCATAGGTTACAAGTTCCCATTAGTTACTAGCAACAAGTCTCTCATAGATTACTGGTTACTAGTTTCCATTTTTATTACCGGTAATGAATCTGATTACTGTTACCAATCATTCACAGGTTACTAGTAATTATTATCCCAAAAATAAACCAACACATGAAAGTAGGAGGAAGTAAAGGGATGAGCACGTGAATACTCAGTAGAAATTCAATTACAAATTTTTAACCCATATAAATACTAACTTTCAAAGTCCTACATGGTCAGTGAAATATTCAAACAGTTTTCTAGAAATCCAGTTGAAATCATTGTTCAAAGGTTTAAATGTTCTAAGACCATTGTAAAACATAATCTAAAAATAAATCTATTGTCTAAAGGTTCAAACATTCTAAACTATTATAAAACATCACACCAAATCCAATACATATCTATTTTAAGTCAAGCAAATAATAAGCAATACAATCACTTACATGTCCGAGCTGTAATTCAAGGTTAGCCAACCCAAGAGGAGGGGTGAATTGAGTTTTAAAAACTTTTGCAAATTTTTCTTAACAATCAAGTAAATATAGTAAGTAAAAGCAATAACAAATAAAATTAGATAAATAGAATGCATAAGATCAAAACAAGTAAATAAAAGAGATTGAGATAGAGAAATACAAATACTATTTTTACAAGATTTAACAAACGCGGCGATTTGTCTACGTCCCCAACTCTTAGCGATCCGCTTCAAGCTATCTATTATCGGATCAAGAGAATGAGCTTGACTTTCCCTTTTACACAACAAGTATTTTTTCCTTAGGTATACTCATACCTTTACAATTATCTTGAATCCGGTTCTATTACGTCTAATACAGATTATTTTGACTCTGGCATTAATCTTATCTAAACCAGATTGTTTATAAATCTAGTGGCAGCTACACCTCACAAATATAATTTAGTTTGTTGGTTGATACACTACTAAAATCTCTCTAATAAAAGGATTGATACAAGGTAAGCCTAGAGAGAATAAATGAGAACACAAGATATGATCTAGTTTTGCTTAATTGACTTTTCTCAAAAAAATAGATTTGAAAATTTGATTCACAAAAGATGATTTGAACAACTTGAAAGTATATTTAAAGCAATTTATGAATATTCAAAGGTTGTTTTAAGTATTAACAACACTTCTATTTATAGACTAGAATGAAAACTAGTCGTCTTGGACCATTTGATAGACAATCTGTCATTTTCGATAGACCGAAAATTTACTTTCAATCGACCGAAAATACTAGCCGTTGAAAGTGCGGCTATAACGGTCGAATTTAAAAAATTGTTAAAATATTACAGAGGAATCGGTTGACCGATTTTGTCCACTAGTCTGTCGATTTTGTTTGAGAGTAGTTTTTCAATTTTATTTTAAGTCTTTTTAATTATTTCTAAAATATGACTTTATAAATTGATTTAATATATAATTTAGGAACTACAGAAATTCATAAATTAATTTAAAAGCTTATGCAAAATAATTTTTATATTTTAATTAGAAATAAACATATTTTACAATTTAATCAATTTTATGAAAAATTTGAGCCATTAAGATCATATAAAATGTAGAAAATATTCAAGTACAAGAAGTAAGTAAATAACCTTTCCTGGTCTAGGTTTTGTTATCTTAATCTTTGTCTTTAAGCTCTTTTTCATAATCCATCTTAAATGTCTTGTGATCCTTTCAATTTAACTTATTGCACACTCAAGTAGATCATTAGTTCTTAATCATATGTTTGCTAGCTTTAAAATATGAGAATATGATTGATGATATAAAGTATGACTCAACACGAACCACCAAAGATTAATGACCATAAGTGTGTAATATAGTGTGAGCCATCATAAGTGAGTAATTGTACATGTGTATTATGTTCAAGTCACCTAAGTTGGTAACCGTGAGTATGATATATATTCTAGACACCTTAGATAGGGTACTGTAAATCCGAGCACCTTGAAGGGAGTACTGTAAGTCCATTGGTCACGTAGGTATAATGCATGCATGCAAAGCTATATGTATGACAAGAATGAGAAAATATACCATTTTCCACAAAATACCAAAATAAACTATACAATGTTTTTAATTAACCAAGTTCAGTTCTCATAACTAAATTTTTATTCAAATTGGATCTTATAAAATTTCAGCAGCACAAGAGCCATTTTCATTAAAATCAATAAAATCTAGTCCCTGTAGAAAATAATTCCAAAACAATATATATGATACGACAACCAATGTGACGTGTCTCCCAGGTAATTTCAATATCAAATCATGACAAAATATGTACAAATCACATTTTTATCAAATGTTTCACGAAATTCCATATTTATTTAAAATATGTGAAAATAAAAATTAAATTAATTTAAAGATCAAGTAATTATACTCTTACCTCAATCGAGTGACTAGACAACACTATGGTGCTATCGAGAGTATTTCATGTTATTTGGTAGTTATTTGGATAGTCGAAGGTCATTTTTGAACCCTCGATCATTGGGTTTGAAATGTCGTTTTTCCAATAGAATCTTGAATGGAGAAACAAACATCTTCACTAAATTCCTAATACCCAAATTAGTTAGGTTAAACATATGACTTGACCAATTTGGGCTTAAGTTAAACCTAAGCCTATGGCACACAAAACGAGAAAAATCTGAGCCGTCAGATTTCAATTTTCATGTCAATCACCAAATATAATCAATATATATCAAAATTCTTGTTTTCACGAGTACATCACAAATATGAAATTTATTTTACGATCTAACGGTTGGATCGAAAAATTTTAATACAAAACTAAAATAACTTAAAATTGTAAAAAATGGTAAAATCCAAACTAGGTAGTATAGAGTTAAGATATATATACCACGTGAAAACT